>BQNB010075109.1:7627-31577 GCA_026074375.1 Tanacetum coccineum | reverse complement strand
AAAGACACACCCCATTTATGAACTTATGAGCTGATGTCGAGTGTTTACTATATTTGTGTTACTAAAGTGATACAAAATTTCAACCTCAGTTTGTGTTAAAAGACAATAACCGCACCCTTTACGCTAAGGGTAAAGGTCATTTATTACCAACTTACTTTCTCATTTGTACCGTAATGACCAACTTACTTTTTCGTACTCATTACACCCATGTACATTCAAATTTTGTTCGATATCACCAATATGACCATAAAATGACTATAAAATGGCTATATTACCCTTGTCATCTTTAACATATTTACAATCATAATTTTTTTAAATCTTAATTTTTTAAAAAGTTCTTAACAAGTACTTTAGCAAATTTAATTTTTTTTACCAAATTAAAAAAAAAAAAACCAATAAAATATTTTTTTACGTTATTTTTAGTAAAAATTAAAAATTTTCTTACAAAAATTTTTAAAATTTTTTTGAACTTTTCAAAATCTTAATTTTTTAAATTTTTTTTAAGTTTTTCGTACTTTTTTTCAAAAAATAAGTTAATTTTTTTCTACGAACAAAATTAGATATTTTTAAAAGTTAAGAAAAAAATAAAAAGTAAAAATATTTTTTTGTTAAATTTAGAAAGTAAGAAAAAATTAAATTTATTTAAAAAATTAAGATTTTATAAAGTACAAAATTTTTATAAAAATAATTAATTTTTTTAAAGTACGAAATTTTTTTAAAAATAAGTCAATTTTTTAAAGTACGAAAAATTTTAAAAATTCGTACTTTTTAAAAAATTATGATTTAAAAAAATTACTTTTATAAAAAATATTTTTTGTTAAAGTGCTTGTTAAAGTACTTTTTAAAAAAATTAAGATTTAATAAAATTATGATTGTAAATATGTTAAAGAAGACAAGGGTAATATAGTCATTTTGTGGTTATATTAGTGATATCGAACCAAATTTGAATGTATATGGGTGTAATGAGTACGCAAAAAAGTAAGTTGGTCATTACGTAAACCTCAGTTTGTGTTAAAAGACAATAACTGCAGGAACCCTTTACGCTAAACATCAAATTTCAAAAAAAAATATATATAATATGTGACATAAGCAAAAGTTGAAATTAGAGCACGTGTAAATGAATGTGTCATAGTAAATTATGATAAATTGTTTGAGTTTCTTTCAATTAACGCGTTAATCGATCTTGCGTTTAAACTCTTAATAAACCTTCATAGGTGAGAACTCTTACAAACCATGTGTACTTATAAAATGCCATTTATTGCTTTTACGCCCTTTGGTGTAAGAAACGTCGTAAGAATCCATAAACAAATTTATCCACTTCAAAAATCCATAGATATGAGGTCCATAATCTATCATTTATCCATATATTAATATGTGTTTTAGGAGGAAATATTGGTTGTGGAAAAAACGTGAGTGTTAGACATCAACATTTCATAGAACCAGTACGCAATCAACAATTAGACACAACCCGTGTGCAACGCACGTGTCTGCATGCCTCGCTTTGGTTAATAGCTTGATTCAGAGCGTGACAACTCCTATTTAGCTAAACATTACGTGGCCCGTTTCAATTAGATACACCCTCATATACATCAACATTTTACAAAAACATTACGCAATCAACAATTACACAAAACCCGTGTGCAAGAATGCCTCGTTTATTACATATGAGAAATCTTTTTGTATTTTGACTTTTGAGTTAAGTTTATACAATCGTCTCTGAGTGGTGAAACGTTAGGGATGATTTTTGCAAAACTTTTTGTAAAAATCATTCCCAATAAGAATGATTTTTGCTGGACATTTGGCCACTCAGGATGATTAGTACCAATAGTATGAGATAATTAGTGCCACAAACTACAAACCACATGGATGATTTTTGCAGTTTACTCTTATTGCTATGACTAAACTAAAACTACATCATGCTAATTTATTTGGTTAAATCGTTAATACTCCTATTTATTACGACATAAAACCCAATTGTTAAGTATCTATTACATAAAACTCATTCCTTAAGTATTTTGTATATAAACTTATAAGACTGAGAGGACTAACTTAATCGGCTTTTTAATATATCACATTACCATCATTTTTAGAGGTGTAGTGGTCACCACCTTACCAAACACATAAAAGTACCTCACTTTATACAAATATGTTTCACGTTATACCTCTCACACACACTTACAAACGGAAAAAAGAGAAGGTGTTTCGTTAAGTGGTGCAGAACACTGAACGAAACCCATTTAAGGATCTTCACGCGCCAACTTTTAGGGGTATCATGTGCTTCACGCACCAAACTGTTGGTTTTATACTTTCATAACAATTATATTAAACCATGGTATGTGTTTAATTACACATACCTTTTACCTTTAAAAACGAGCTAAAATAACCAAAAACGAACTTAAAATGCCAAAAAAGTGAAAATTAGCAAAAACTTTAAAACTAAAAGTTAAACTTGAGCTTTAAACACTACAACTTTAATAAAAGTCTTTGAACTTTTATCCACTGAATAAGCTAAAAATTAAGCTTTTAATACTGCATTACAGAAACTAAGGTTTAACTTTGAAAATTCTAACTTTTCTAACTTGGCTATTTCTTGCTTATTACTTAATGAAATGATAACAAAAGAAATGAATGAAGCTTTTATGTGTACTATGTATTCTAAAAGTTATAAGCTAAATGAAAACTAGGTTATCAAGAAACTGTCTTAAAAAGCTAAGGTCAAGCTAATGTCTATTATTAAAGTATTCCTAATAAGCTAAAAAGCTCAGAATAAATCTAGAAAACTAAAGTTTTGCAAATAAGCTAAACTATGATATTGTATAACCTAGATAAAAGGTTTTTGGTAATAACAGCTAAAATTAGAATAAAAGAGTTAGCTAATAAATCTAAGCTGCTGTTACTGCCACTTTTGCAATATCTAAAAGCTAATCTTAAACTTAAAATGTAAACTCAAATGTTGATTTATAAAGAGTCTAATGAACTACTAATAGAATGCTTAGAACTAGGTTTATCTACCTAATTACCAGGGACTAAAAAGTAGCTAGAAAAATGATAAGCATCAACAGTATTACTGAGCTTAATAATGTTTATGCTGTTTGTAATTTAATTGGCAATCACTTAAGTGCAGGCTAAATTTCCAAGATGAGAACTTATACACTCATTATCTAAATGTATCTAAACCTACATTAACTAAATTTGAGCTCTAAAATGCTTTAAGTACTAAACTCTAAAACTGCTTTACTCTACAAACTGTCCTGGTGCTAGCAAGAACTATTTAAGCTCTAAATTTTGAAATTCTACAAACTAAGTTTCAAAACTTGTTTAAAACTTGAACATTTTAAAAACCTCAACTATGTAAAGTGTTTTGACAGGATTATATTGACTTAAAGGGTCAAAACCACCTTAATCCAAACACTAGTTATCCTAAATTGTCTTCAACTATATTTCTTAAAATCTACTTTTAAAGCTAAAACTGTTAAAGTTTTATATCTACTCAATCTTTACTAACCTAATTAAGCTATGTAAGCCTAAAACTAAAGCTTATTAAGAGAATTAGCTAGTTACTCAGCTTCGGCTTTTTTTTTTTTTTTTTTTTTTTTTTTTTTTTTTTTTTTTTTTTTTTTTTTTTTTATTTTTTTTTCTACTTATTATGACAGAATTTTAAGAAATGAAAACTTAATGGATTTTAACTACAACAGCTTAAAGCATTTAAATCTTTAAACTTAACTAAACAAGATTGAATAGGATTAAGTACAAAAAGGACAAAGAAATAAGCTATTGAATTAAGCTATCAAATGCTACAATGAAATATAGAAGGTGAAACCTGTGAATTGAAGTCTCAGAACTAGCCACTCTTTCTGAGTGAGTGGCTTTCAAATCAAAACCTATATGGCTACCTTAGCCTCTAAACCAATAAGCTATAAGCTCAATAAACTGAAAGTAGCTTATCACTCCTCATTGCTTCAAAACTCAATCACATTGACCTCAAATGAACAAAATTGAACAATAATAGACAAAAACAGTATTTAGAAGACTTTTTATAACATTTGAACAACTTGAGAACTAGAGAAAACTCTTAAGTAAAATGAGCTTATTCAAGATTATTAGCAAAAAAACTAGCTTATTTCATGAAAGCTTAAACTCAAACACAATTCAACTAGCTTTATTACTTTTAAAAGAAGATTAGTACAAGATTAAGAACAAGGAATACAATTGAATTGAAAGTTAAAAAAAAAACTTAATTCGAAAAATGAACAGTACACGAAATTGAAAAGAGAAAAATACAAAGAAAATCGAACTCTCTAAAAAAACTCCTCTCTAACTGAATTACAATCTCCTATTTATAGGAAAAGATGATGAGAGAATGAGAACTTTCGATCATTCCAAGCCCTTGGATCTCTTTGATTTGAATTTAAGCCGTTGATTGTCTTTGGTGATGTGTTCGGACCAATAGGAGGTTGCCACATGTACAAAATGATGTGGAAATGGTAAAATACGAGGTGGGGTAATTTAGAAGAAACGGGAAAGGTGATTCAAGGAAGTTGGGTTTTTTTTGGGTTTTGGCGGGAAAAACGGTTATCAAGTGGTTAGGAGAAAAGTTATACCGCTTTTGTGTTTGAAAGTTTGGGTGAATTGCATAACTAGCCCTTGTGTTTCTTTTCCAATCGTGTAGTGTTAAAATGAGTTCGAAAATTTACACTTCTGGCCCTTGTAGTTTTAAAACAAGGAATGGTTTTGATTTTGGTAATTTCTTTCACTTCAAAGGGTATAATGGTCATTTCTCTTCAACTTTGACTTGACTTTCTTGACTTTGACCTCCTTTGACTTAATTTGACTTTTTCCTTGTGTCGGGCTGATCCGGCTTTGATATCTTTCCTCATATCTTCACTTGATCACTTGTCTTTTCCGTTTCTTGTCGGTTTTGGCTTGTTTTTGCTCTTTTTGACTTTAATATCCTTTCCTGCACATTGAGACACAAAAGCACACATATTTCCATCTTTTGGCATATTTTTTTTAGCTTTTATTGGCAAAATCCTGGGTATTTTATGTATACAATTTAACACTTATCAAATACTAAAGCTCAATGAACATTCTTCTAGGGGATCTCATCTAACAATTGATATGCAAGTATTTAATGATTGTGTAAATAACATTGAAGTGGAAGATTGTTGTAGTAATAAATTCTTCTTTACTTGGATTAAGTCTCCTTCTAATCCAAGTGCTAGTGTTCTAAAGAAGCTGGATAGGATCATGATACCAATGAAGTGTTTGTAGATAAGTACCCTCAAGCTTATTCTACTCTTCTACCATATCTTGTTTCAGATCACTACCCTGATGTACTTACTATTCCATGGAAGATAAAGAAGATTAATGCCCCTTTTAGATTCATGAATTATGTTGATGATAAGCCTGAGTTTCTTCCTCTTGTCCAATAACAATGGAGGATTCATGTGGAAGGATTTAAAATGTTTCAGGTTGTTAAAAAGCTAAAAGGTCTTAAAAGGCATGTGAAGAATCTTAACTGGAGTTACGAAAATGCTTTTAAGAAGGTAACTGTTTTGAAAGAAAAACTCACGACTGCTCAAGCTAAGGTGGATTCCAGTCCACATAATTTTATAGTAAAAGAAGAAGAAGCTAAAGTGCTTCTTGAATATAAGGAAGATGTTAATGATGAAAGTAAGATTCTATACCAAAAGGCAAAAACTGATTGTCTCAGAGAAGGGGATAAAAACAATACTTATCTTCACAAAGTGATTAAAAGAAGAAGGATGGCTAATAAAATTGTTAGTGTCTGTGATGAAAATGGTAACCTGGTTAAAAGTGGTTTGGTTGCAACTCAATTTGTAAAGCATTTCCAAGGTTTCCTATCCCAAAGTCAAAATGTTGAACCTATTACTGATATTGAAGAACTGTTTACAAAGAAGCTTACTTCATATCTCCTTTGTGAAGGGAGAAAGCTCGTAGAACTAGATTGTGACTCTTCTATTACATTATGGAGAAGTCCATTCTCGTCATGGTCGAAATCCCACCACAGTGGATGTCCTAACTTTATCATAATCATAATTACACCATAAAAGTTTCCAAAATATTACTTGATGAAGATAATGATATGATGATTAGTGAGGTAACCGATGCTTAGATCAAGGAAGCATTGTCTAATATTGGTGAAAATAAGTCCCCTGGTCCTAATGGATATTTTGTGGTGTTTTCAAAAAAGCATGAGCATTATGGTGCAAGAGGTGTGTCTGGCAATAAAGGAATTTCTCAATTCAGGTAAACTGCTTACTCAGCTTAATGCCACATTGATCACTTTAGTTTCTAAAACCAATAATGCCTCCAAAGTAACCGAGTATAAGCTTATTGCTTACTGTAATATATTATACAAGTGCATTAGTAAGATCCTAACTAATATGATTAAAAGTAGTCTTAATAAATTGGTGAATAGCAATCAAAGTGCATTTATTCCTTAGAGGATGATTAAGGACAACATCCTTTTATCTCAAGAAGTGCTCAAGGGATATGATAGGAAAGTGGGTCATAAAATGTGGGCTTTGAAGAGTGATATAGCTAAGGCTAATTGTGGAGATCTTTATGACCCCTTAGATCGTTATTAAGACTCATCTAAGATATAGTAACAATGATTAATAAACTTGCATAGCGGAATAATAAAACAGAAATCAGAGTTACTTCAAGGTTTTATTTCTTCATATATCCCCAAGATCAATTGTCATTGAGCCTTTAAACTAACTTAATAATAGATGTTTCTATAACACATCTACTAACTATCTAACTATGCTAACTAACTAAACGTGTACACACACACATTTTGTTTTAGTCGACTCTCATTGAGAACACACACTTTTCTGGATACTAAAACAATATGCCTAGACCTCCTTTTATAGCATAAGGAGTCAAGGCTTTACATGGAAACTATTTAAAAGATATTAATGAGTTTGACCAAATCTTTATCTCTTCATCTTTATCTCTTTTTGACCAAATCTTGGTCAAGGCTTTACATGGAAACTATTTAAAAGATATTAATGAGTTTGACCAAATCTTATTCTCTTTTTGACAAATCTTTATTTTTTCTACATCTTGTTAGTATCCCACATATGACGACTTTGGTCCTTTTGTTTCCCATCTGTTTTCATTGTTTTGTCTTATAAACTCAAATATAATTCCCAACAATCTTCCCCTGTTGATAATGACAAAACAAAATAAGCACGAACTTCCCTGAAGTTAATATACGAATGAAAACTTCCCCTTAACTTACCAAGGATTCAAGTTGCAAAATCATCAAATCTTCTTCCCTTTTTGTCATCATCAATCAGGGATAAAGTATGCAAATTCGATCTTACACAACCACGAACCAATTATTAACTTCTAATCCAAGCCTTCTAAAATCCCCTTCAAATTACCCACCATAAGCTCAATAAGAAAAATGATAATAAGTAGTAGAACTCACACTAGAGTAGTAATAATACTATTAATGACTAAGTAGTAGCAAAAACCTTCACCTCGATGTAGCATGTAAATGGTTAAACATTTTAACATTAGGTTCCCTTGAAACCCCATATGTTATACCACCCCCACACCCCCCCCCCCCCCCCCCCTTTTCTTGAATCTCAATTCTGTTGGCTCTATGTTATATTACTGATGAAGAAAATAAGTAAAACGAACTTGATGCTGAAGTAGAACAACTAAACTGTGTTTATATCTTGTTATATCCACGCGATATCATCTCATACCAAGACTTAAAAATATAAGTAGATCGCAATCTCTTGACAAAAATCCTCATCTATGAGACACATATCTAAAGTGTAGCAAATGTGAGCATTGAGCACCATAAGAAAAATCACACACCATTGCTAGATTCGTCATAATGTTATAAGCACGAACAAGTTACCTCCTCCTAAAAGGTATGATAAAACACAAACCCAAATAATTCCACTTCAACTTCAAATAAGTCATAAACAACCTTCTTTGTAACCAATTCGAACAAATAATCCAAAATACGAGCCTTTGAAACTTTTAGGAACATTTAAACTAAAAACCTTCCAGACGAAAACTTCGACCATCTTTTCCTTCATAAAGTCAACACACAAAAAACTTTGAACAATCCTAGATATCGAGAGCCACGAGGCTCTGATACAATTGTGGAGATCTTTATGACCCCTTAGATCGTTATTAAGACTCATCTAGGATATAGTAACAATGATTAATAAACTTGCATAGCGGAATAATAAAACAGAAATCATAGTTACTTCAAGGTTTTCTTTATTCATTATATCCTCAAGATCAAATGATCCTTGAGGCTAAACTAACTAATACATAGATGTCTATAACACTTCTACTGACATTAAACTTTGCTACTAACTAACGATGTACAACACACGTTTTGTTTTAGGTAGCTCTTATTGAGAACACACTCTTTCTGGATACTGAAACAATATGCCTAGACTCCTTTTATAGCATAAGGAGTCAAGGCTTACATGAAAACTATTAAAAGATATTAATGAGTTTGACCCAAATCTTTATCTCTTCATATTTATCTCCTTTGTTGACCAAAATCATGGACAAAGGCTTTACATGGAAACTGTTTTAAAAGATATTAATGAGTTTGACCAAATCTTTATCTCTTTTTGACCAAATCTTTATTTTCTTCTACATCTTGTAGAATCCCACAATGACGACTTTGGTCATTTTGTTTCCATCTTGTTTCATTCGTGTTTTGTCTTATCAACTCAAATATAATTCCCAACACTAATGATACTGTCAATTGGGGATTCCTAGTGGATATTCTCATTCAGTTTGGCTTTCATGAGAAAATGGTGCACTGGATTAAAACTGGTGTGACTACTACTGCTTTTTTTCATTAATATCAATGGTGAAAATCATGGCTACTTTAAAGGTGGGAGGGGGTTAAGGCAAGGAGACCATATATCTCCTTACTTATTTACCTTGGTGATGAAGGTTTTTAGTTTGATGATGCAAAGGAATATGCAAAGGAACCCTTAGTTTAAGTATCACTTTGGTTGCAAGGATCTGCAAATTACCCATTTATGCTTTGCTGATGATTTACTTGTCTTGTGCAATGAGGATCTTGAATCTATAAATGTGATAGAAAACATTACAAGAGTTTAGCAAAGTTTATGGGTTGGTGCCAAGTTTGCATAAAAGTACAGTTTTCTTTGGTAGTGTGCCTTTTGAAATTCAACAACTTATCCTTGCAGAGTTGCCATTCTCTATAGGTATTTTACCTGTCAGGTACTTAGGGGTACCATTAATCACTAAAACGATCAGTCTTAATGATTATAAGCAGTTGGTGGATAAGGTGAGATGCATAGTCCATGACTGGAAGAACAAAGCTCTATCTTACGCTGACAACTTCCAAATTAGGCTTTGTATTATCTGCTAATCAATTTTATATTCTTTTAAGTTTCTATACTACTACAACATTTATAGACATTTATAGTATTCCTTGATTCTTTTAGGAATATTTTTAAAAAAAAAACCCCCCCCCCCCAAAAATTATATATAATATAAAAAAAACACAATAACCCCCTAATAAACCCCCCCATGGGTCCCCCCCCCCCCCCCCCCCAACACCCTCTCGGGAGTTGCAAAAAGGGAAGGCCAAGGTATCATAGAACATTGTTTGTCATCCTAAAAATCAAGGTGGTTTAGGGATAAAAATGTTGGGAGAATGGAATGAAGTGCTTCTATCTAAACATGTCTGGAATAATGCTTCTAGGAAAGAACCCCTTTAGCTGAAATGGGTTCATATGGTAAAACTTAAAGGTAGGGGTATTTGGGATGTTCAACAAGATTCTAATGATAGTTGGAGTTGGAAGGCATTGATGGATATTAGAGACAGAATAAGGCCACATATCATTAATAAAATTCGCAATGGAAAGCAAGTGTCTATGTGGTATGATAACTGGAGTGATATTGGGCCTTTGGATCAGTACATCTCTATAAGGGATATTTATGATGCAAGATTTTTTTCTTATGCTAATGTGATTAATAATGGTAGATGGAAGTGGCCTGAGGAATGGTTGCAACAATTTCTATTGTTACAACAGATTCTTGTCCCTGCTCTGCAACATAATAGTAAATACTACACTATTTGGAGGAGTAATGATGGTAGCCTAAAGAAGTTCTTAACTAAGCAAGTTTGGCATGATTGTATTGTCCAATTTGCTACTATGCCATAGAGTGATGTGTTTGATTCCCCAGTTGTATGCCTATGACATGGTTTGTAGTATGGCTAGCTATCCAAAGAATAATGTTAAGACATGATAGAATATTAACATGGAATCCTAATGCTGATCTTAAGTGTTCATTTTGTAAGAACTACCATGACTCCCATAACCATCTATTTTTCCAATGTGATTATTCAATGAAGGTATGGAGAGATCTAGAAGACTAAGACGGTGAGCATGCCTGATGATTAGGAAGGAATTATAAACGCTATGAATATGCAGAGTAACACAAATAATATCAGAAGTGTTCTTAGGAGACTTGTTATGGAGCTGTAGGTTATTATGTTTGGCAAGAAAGGAATAACAAGACTTTTGCTAATGAGACAAGAAATGCTAAGTTACTGCTGGAGTTAATCTCTGAGAAGATAAGACTTAAGTTGATGAGTCTGAAAGTTAAAGCTTCTACTCAAGTTCTTAATGTTGCTAATGAGTAGAATGTAAGTATGTATATTCAAAGATGCAGTGGGATGTTTAGAAGAAGTGATTAGTGCTTATGTGGAGTGATAGAGATGGATGATGCCTTTTCACGGATTCCAATACTTAGCTTTATTGTAGGGGAGTTAAATAAAGTTAAGGTTGACTTCACGAGGGAAATGTAGTCTTTGGCAAAAGTAACAAGGTCTATGTATGGATGATGCCTTTCATGGATGTCAAGGGTTGATTTTACTGTGCGGGGTAGCTACAGTTGAATTGACTCTTACCTTCATGTAAGAAATGTAGTCCATGTATCTAGTCCTTATCAACTATGAGGCCTATTAACAATGTGGCTTATGTTGTTCTGCATTGGAATAGCAGTAAGTTCATGATGTTGGTATAGGAAATGTAGTGGTTAGATGAATGAAAATGTGAAGATTGATAGTTTGAATTATGTTATAGTTCTTTGAGTTGTATTGTTGTTGTTAAGGGCATGCTTTTATGATCCTTTTCTGAATTCTTTATAAACTGTTATATGATTTGATGGTAAAATATCTTCACATCCTCATCTAAAGAAAACATTTTCACTAATAGTTTTAGGGTGGTCATAAATTAAGCTAATCAAGTTAAAGAAAAAAAGATACCACTACATGATATCTTAAAAGACAATTAAAGAAAAAAAGAAAAAAAAGCAAAACAAACAATAAAAAAAATACATAAGTAGTCGAAACTAAATGATATATTGATATTTTTTTCACCATCCTCACATTTGTTTGGCCGGTTCAAAATTAAGCTAATCAAGTTACATCAAAATAAACAAAATAACGCACTGTATTTTTCGCCTTGAACAATTATCAGAAAGATTTAGGGTTGTGTAAAACAAACCGAAAACCGAACTGAACCGAGAAAAAACCAAAACCGAATAGATAGTTTAGGCGTATATTTCTTGTTTTTAACCCGAACCGAACCGAACCGAGCAAAACCGAAACCGAAACCCATAAATATACAAAACAGAAAACTGAACCGAAAATGGTTAGTTCGGTTTCGATCGGCTCAACTCGGCTCAGTTTGAAATTGACTTAATATGTAAAAAACTGAATTCAGAAAGTCATTTGAAAATTATTTGTTAATGACTTAATAGGGAAAGATGAATTAAAATATAAAGTGATAAAACTGAGACTGTATGTATTAAGTCATCTCTTATTTAAACACAACTTAATACAAAATTTAAACAAACAAGCTCGTACTATAGTTGATGTAACATAAACTAAACCAAAACTCATCCAAACGTAAACTAACCTAAAGTCGTCTAAAAAATCCTAACTTCTTGGCATTTGATTGAAAATGAAATAATTGGCAAGGCTAAGCATGAAAAACATAAGCTTATTGTGAAACAACGACCTAATAGCAACACATATATTGATGTATAAAAGAAGAAGAAAGTAGAGAGAATCGAGACATGTATTTCATTGATATTGATAGACTACAAAGGGAGCCTCAATTTATAGGGCTCTCATATGCCAAATATTTAATACAATCATAATAGAGGGGAATACAAAAGATGTAACCAAAGGGAGTTAAGGTATGTGGATAGCCACTTTATTAATTATTCATAACACTCCCTCTTGGCTAACCATCATTGGTTCTCATACACTTAAATGTGATGCCTCGTTAAAACCTTATTGGAAAAACCTGTGGGAAAAAACCATAGCCTTAAGAAAAAAGAGTGCAGCGTGTATATTTCTCCCTTGATGGACTAGATCACTTAAGTTTCTCGAGTCTTCACATTCCAATGCCATGAACCAACTTCTTGAATGTTGTAGTAGGAAGTGCCTTGGTAAATAAGTCTACTAGGTTATCGCTTGAAGGAATCTGTTGAACAATAATATCGCCACTCTTCTGCAAGTCATGAGTGAAAAAGAACTTTGGTAGAATATGCTTGGTTATGTCACCTTTGATGTATCTGTCCTTAAGTTGAACAATACATGTTGCATTATCTTCTACAACCGTTGGAGCATACCGGCCTAAAGAATCCCACATGATTCTCAAATATGTTGTATTACACATACCCGACTCGCTTTATGATAAACAAGATCTCTACATGATTCGATGAAGTGGCACCCATTGTTTGCTTTACGAAACGCCATGAAATAGCGGAACTTGTGAAATACTTCAAGTTTAGGACCGGGCGGTATAGGGATCAGACATATATCATGCATCTGCAAAGCCAACTAGATTTCTTTCGGATGGGTTAGTATAATAAAAACCCTAAATCTCTTATCTCTTGTACTTTATAGATATCAAAATATTCGCTTTACTCCATTCGAGTGACTTGTACAATTTAATCAATTATTATTCTCGATAATTTTAAAATCATGACACGTGATTCATGCATTATATACTCCTTAAGGAATCTCACAATGGAGGTATGTATATATAGATACAAGATAAAGTATTCAACAATATACAATTCTAATTAAAATAACTACTAATACTAATAGATATGACATCCATTCTATATTTATCCATAACATCCCCCCTTGGATGTCTATTTGAGGAATATGCCTCGTTAAAACCTTACTAGATAAAACCCAATGGGAAAAAAATCTAGTCAAGGAAAAAGAGTACATAAAATCCTTTATACGCTTGGGGATGTTGCCTCATTAATAACCTTGCTGGAAAACCATGTGGGGACAAAACCTTGGTCAAAGGAAAAAAGAGTGCAATGTGTATCTTTTCTCCCCCTCATGATCACATTACTTAGGCTCATTGAAAGAATCACATGAATAAATATTCTCAACTTCTTGTTTACATATCCATACTAACATACATCATACAACTCATTTAATTATATCATTGTACTTCACAAGTTATTCATTACCAACATCATGTATGACTGCTAGCAACAATTCAATGTTTCATACACATTTTATCTAAATCAATATTGTGATCATCATCTTTATAAATAAAGGGGGTCTTTCTAACATCACGTGACCTCATAAACGTGAGAGTTGTTTGTCCATATAAAGATATAGCTCTATCTTTAGTTTTCATGATACACACATATTTTATCTTTAAGGTGTTCAATTCCAGAACAAAGATAAACTTTGTCTTTTCTATGCATTCGGTCACTTTTACACTCATAAGATTAAATTATATGAAACTTAAAACACATCCAAATCCATATCTCTTTATAAAGTTTCATAGACAAACATAATTCTTTATTTGGCACACCAATGCGATTATAACATATATGCCAAAACATGATTAATTCAATACAATCAAGTAGTGTTCTCGAGAACTTTTCTTATAAGCTTTAAGCATTAAAATTTACTAGCATGCTTCGTGTATTTTATATCATGTTATTAAATCTCTACATCACATGAGCTCTATTTATTAATCTTTTAGACGCATACCAATTATTTGTCACATTGCCAGACTTATACAATATTTAAATACATTACTGGATCCACCACATGTAAACATGTATCTACATGATATTTTCCAAGTCTTTGAGAAAATATATGTGTGTCATCACTTGTATCTTATGCATAATTTAATTTTGCTTTCTCATAAAGACCAATGCATATCAAATAAGATTTATACATTTATGTATATAGACTTCTAAGTCTCAAACAAATGTTTCATCACGAGAGACTTCAATCATTCATTAGTTACTTGCGTCATTGAATTTTGGCCATTCATTAATCCAAGGTCCTCACATTTATTTTAGCGCTATTTTATTTATTTACATGATCATTTTCGTGTGCATTATCATATATAGCTACCGACGTCTATCCATTTCTTTTCGATTCCATATTTCACTAGACATTGCATTATATCATTTATTGAGATCTCATAGTTTTTCACGTACCTGAGGTTTTTCAATTACCTTCATGTCTAGTGTCTCTTTAAGAGACTGTTATGGGGTCTTTATTACCTCGATTTGACCATCTTAACTTTCTTGCTCTATTTTATATCTTAGCAATAAAACCTTTGGCGTTTCTCTAAAAGATATACAATTAAACTTCTTTAAAAAGGTTTGTATAGATTTCTTTAGGTTTTCTCTGGCTTTCACACTCGTTTCTTGAGGAGCTTGATGAATGACGGTATACTGCGGGGGTTGATATTGGTCAAAACCGGAAGAATTAGAATTATAGCAAAGATTAGGTTCAAAGAAATTTTGATTCAACGGTTGACACTGAAAAGTCTCATGAGGACCCCCGCACTTTTCACAACAAAGGTATTGTTGTGGGTAACTTTGAAAACTTTGTGGGAAATCATTATCAAAGTCTTGATTGTAACACGGTTCTGGATTATAGATAAACGGAACTTGAGGTGGACAATCGTAAGCATAATGTGCATTGTTTCCACAAAACTCACAAGAATACGTTTGGGTTGTGGAGGTGGGTTAAAAATATTTGGAGAATCAATGAAAGAATTTGGATTGGAATCATTAACAAATGATTTTTCAACTTTATAACAGCATAAGCACAAATTTCATCCGTATATGTTAGGATATCATTTCATCACCAAAACACAAAAAATAAGAAAAATAGATTTTAGAGAGAGAAAGTAAAAACAAAGAAAAATGGTTACTTGTTTCACAAAAGAAAAATGAGAAGCAACACCCTCTCCACACTTGGAGAGGGCTTAAATAGTTACAAGAGTGGACTATTCTTGTGGGCTTTGAGTTGGGCCGGTTCATAGAACAAATGGGCTTGAGCCCGACAACTAGGCCCAACTAGCTTAACTAAATTCCCGTAAACTACGTTTTACTTATACAAAGCTCGGGAATATTTAATGACCATCACTTTAATAAATACACGGCTAACAGCTTATGAGGCTGCTTCTACACTTACAGAATTTGAGTTAAAGAAGATTCTTCTTGACAAGATGGAGAAAAGTAAGTCATATCTGACGGATCCCGAACACCAAGATTGCTATGATGGTTTGAAAAAATCTTACGCTCTCAACAAAGATTTCTTCTTCTCTTATGATGTGTATTCCTTGAAGCGAAGCCACAAAGATAAAGACAAAGATGAAGACCCTTCCGCTGGATCAGACCGAGGGTTAAAGAAGAGAAAGCTAAGCAAAAATGCAGAACCAACCATTGGGTCGAAAAAGATAGATTCAATGTTTGGCTCTTCCAAAGGCACCAAGTCTCAACCAAAATCTTCTGGAAAGTCTGTTCAATCAAAGGAACCAGTGTTTGAGGTTGCAGACTCAGACATGCCACAAGATCAAGAAGGGAACATGGGTGATAATAAAGATGAGCCAAGGAATGAGACTGCCTCTAGACGTGACTGGTTCAAGAAACCTACACCACCTCAAGAACCCACTGATCCTGACTGGATTATTGGCAAGACTACTCAGGAAGGACCAACTCAAAACTAGTTGATGACTCTAGCAGCTTCTACTTCTACTGATAAATCATTGAAGGACATTGATGAATTGATGAGCACTCTAATAGACTTCTCTGGATACATCTTGAGTGGGCTAAAAATTAAGAATTTAACTCGATAAATCCTCCTAGGACCAGCATTCAGACTACTCAAAGGCACATGCTCTAATTATGCCGAATTAGAATATGACTTTGAAGAATGCTATAAGGCACTTTCAGAAAAACTTGATTAGGAAAATCCTGAAGGCGGTGACTATCCATTTGATATTTCCAAACCCCTTCCTTTGATAACGAATGGAAATCGTCAAAGAGTATCGTTCGAATTCTTCATCAACAATGATCTCAAGTATCTACAAGGAGGAATTTTGACTATGACATACACGAAGTCTACTACCTAGACAAAGGCAGCTAAGTATGATCTACATGGCATTGAAGACATGGTTCCAAACATATGGAGTCCTGTTAAAGTTGCTTATGATAGATATGCGTTATGGGGTATCTCATATTAGACAACCTTTGTATGCTAAACTTTCTGAAAATCAAACTCCAAATACCACCCTTGCTTCTGGACCGAAATTCACAAAGGAGGAATTAGGGTTTAGTCTAATTCGGTTGTAACCGAATTAGGATAGATCCAACCGAATTACACCAAAACTAAAACCCTAATTGAAAACAACGATTGTCACTTCTTGAGAACCTGTAAACCAACCTTATGGACCTTTTTTAACTGTCTTGGGATCGAATCACAAACCCTAAACCTCTATTGAGGTCAACCGAATTACACAGCCAAGGAAAAGGGGTAACCGAAATTGACTTAAACTTATTAGGGTTTAAGTTGGATCGGCTGATTTGAATTGGGGAGGAGGAAAACGTTTTTTCTGAGTTTGTTAGGTTAAAATGTCGACTGTTATGTGTTGAGGGGTGAGGTATATATAGCCTCAAGTCCCCCTCAATCATGATGAGACTCAATGACTTATAGTTTTAATCTTATCATAACTTCAACACTTATCCTAGCTTTCTTCCCTTTATCACCAAGGTTCAATGCACCTAGACATCCCTCTAGATCCTTCCATTGGCCGTCCATTACATAGGATAGCATAAGGATCATGTCTTGGTCATTTCATGTCCGAACGGTTTACTCGAAACGTCACGTGAAGTATTAAACGTACTCTAAATGTTTTAACGTGTGTGCCCCCAATAGGCTCACACACTTCTAGTCGTGTTTGAGCTAGTCCAACTCACATAATCCAACAGCTCCCACTTGGGAGTTGGAGTAGCAGACAGCCCATACACTAACGACGGAAACGTCTAGCAACACTCACATTCGTTTTTAAAACCAGAAGTGTCTGAGATCAAGTTTCATAAACATTCTCAGTAGCATGGTTATTTTATCTCTTGTTATAATCATCCCTTTGTTCAAATACCGTTAAACCATGGATATGGATCCTGACTCATTCCATATAGTTTAACTATTTAGATTCTCGTTATAGAATTTAATTCAGATATACCAAATGTAATCAAGAATCATCTTGCATTACCCTTTGGGTTCGGCCAAACAATTATCTGATTAATTCTGGAGAGGCGCCAAGGTATTATTCTGCACATCAAGTGGAGGAACAAATTCTTTCTCGAATACAAGTGTTGTGAATGCTGCTTCACATCACTTCCAATAATAGTCTTTATAACTACCATTTTCAGGACAGCGTTTGACTTAGAATTAAAAAGTGATATCCACACATACCAGAACTTGTTTGTATTCTCAAGTCTAAGGATGACTTAACTAACCATTTTCGAAATTTTACTTATGACAACGGATCCATAAAGTAATTTTCGAAGGTTGGGGTATCCAATACGCATCCCTTGTGAGTAACATATGAGTTTGGCGGGAACCATCCATATATTCAAAGAATATAACCAACACTCACATTTGCCTTATGTAACAATACTCCCATACTGTTAACTGACAATGGACATATTTAGAATGATAAATCATTCATGGATTAAATATGCAAATATAGGATAAACAATTGTTATATGAATGATAACAAATACCTCGTATCTTTATTCATCAGAAAATAAAATTGTCTTACAATCCCAATTATCCAAATGACTAATAAACACAGATTTACATGAGACTACTAGCTGGAAGCATTCCAATATTCCTAGTAAGTTCCGAATGCTTTGGAAAAGCCAACACTTTTGTAAACGGATCAGCTAAATTGTCATATGTGTGAACTTTTTCCAACTTTATATCATCAAATTCAATAACTTCGCGAAGGTAGTGAACTTTGGCACGGAAATGTCTAGCACCTTTAGTGATTCTAGACCCATTAGCTATAGTGATTGCTCCAGTATTATCACAATACATATTAATGGGTTTTTTAATGGTGGGAACAACTACGGCTTCCTTAGAAGCATCAAAGGCAGCAATATACTCAGCTTCTGCAGATGAAGTAGCGAAAATGTTTTGCTTGGCACTCTTCCAATCAACAGCACCTCCATTCAAAACGAACACATATCCAGTCTGAGACTTGAGGTCATCAGCATCCGTCAGATATCCAGCATCAGTGTAGCAAGAAACCCTGAGCTCTCGTTTTAGATCACCTCCGTAAACTAGAAACATGTCCTTAGTATTCCTGAGATACTTCAGAATGTTCTTAACAGTAGTCCAGTGAAGATCACCTGGATTCTGTTGGAATCGGCTTGTTATGTTCTGAGCGAACGCAACATCAGGGCGAGTACATCTCACAGCATACATAATAGAACCCACAGCCGAGGCATATGGAACATTTTGCATGCGCTTCAACTCAGCAGGTGTAGAGGCACCTTGTGATTTACTCAATCTAAGCTTATCTTGCATGGGGATACTTCCACGTTTGGAATTCTCCATGTGAAATCGCTTTAAGATTTTGACATCATATAAAAGGGGCTTGCCCTCAACATGTAAGAGAGGGGAGACCTCTTATTAATAATGATGGGTGGAGGGATCAGCTCTAATGTGATGGGATGTAGAGCACACACACACACCACAACCAACCAATCACCATGAACGTGTTTTGTTTTTTAAACATGTATTCTAGGATGCACCCATAGCCCCTGAATAATAATGGCCAACACATGAAATATAATCGGTAAACATGAAAAGGGACGCCGCGTGAAATCACTCTCAAACGGCCTGAAAGAGTCGTAACAACAGGTGCCTCATGTGTCTCGGTCATGGACCTTCCATGACTAGGTGGTATAGATCATGTAAATCATGGGTCAAATGCGTATATATATCTCGGGCAATAGAATAAGTCGTGAAATCAAACAGTAAAGGATCATGGCCAAAAGACATAAAAAAAATGGGGAAGCATAGCAGTCTGGGGATGAATCTGAAAAGAAAAGACATGTCCTTACTGAAAAGGACGGTAATATTCCGTACCGATAGTTCAAAGGCGATACAAAGTATCAGAACCGTACCTTATTTGAATGAATGAAAGACCACAAATAAGACGGAGCGATTTAATCCAAGGTCACCAACCTCTACAAGAATATACTTATAATTTACGTTTTATAAATTACATTTACCTCAATCAAAAGTATTCAAAGGTTATATCAGGTTCTAACTGATGCTTCTTAAATAACTTTACAATTTTCTAGGTAAATTAACATGACTTTCTTGACTTAAAAACTCATTCAAAACATCTTTAAAAATTTAATCAAAATTCACAGATAAAATAAATTTAATCAATTCGAATTTTAAGTGGTCCCTTGACCCTTGTTAATCAAAACAGTCCCAAAACTGACTGGGCATAAACTTATGAAAAGTTTACGTCTATTTGACCAAGTTAAACCTCTTAATTAATTATAAGAAAAATCACAGAGGTCACACATATTACTTAGTTTAACATATTCAAAAATTAGCCCTCAAATCCTTATGGTGATTTTATTAAAATTCAAACCCTAAAAGTAAAATTTTCGGAGTTGATTTCCAGAACTGACACTTTTTCTTGTAAATTCGAAAAACTGACCTTCCCTACCTCCAATTGACTTGAGGCCGGATTTTTCAGAAAGTATATTCGTTTTGCTACCCTTTAGACTCCAGAAACATAATAAAATCTATTTTTATCATTGAGTTATGATCTGTTGAACACAATCTAAAATTCTGCCTAGTTTTTAATTAAGAAAAACTCAATCAATTTCATGTTCTAATGTTCTTGTTCTTATTAATTATGATCAAAAACATAAAAATTTAATATGCTAACCTTACTAGATGAAGAAGAATGACACAAAGATGAACACGGATCAATACACCAAATAGAAGAAGAACTTTATTACTAGGATCACCCGAATGATTTAAAACTTCTAATCTTAAAATCTTCAAAACAACAATGGAGGATAATTTGACAGAGGAATTTGAGTGAATACTGGATGAGAGAGAGAGTTGGGGACGTGTAGTATTTATAGTGGTGAGGGGATAATCACCAATTAATTGTGCAGACAATTACACACTTGTTTCCAAAAGTATTTACACTCTATTCCTTAATTATCACAACTAAGTCAAATTTACCCTTTTTAGATATACACAATAATTACTTCCAAATTTCTAATGCTTATCTACTAAAAAAAATCCCGTCCTCGAAATAGAAAACAAAATTTATGGGTTTTACAACTCATAGATTTCCTCGGTAAGGAACCCTGATAAATGAACTCAGGATAATAGGGTAAAAATTATTTCGGTCGACACCTTTTAGCGACACTTTTTGGCGGAAAAATTAAGTAAAATATAATTTTTTCTCTTGTCACTCCTGCAGACTTACTCTAAGTGCTGATCTTCTTCAGAAGGCCTTGAATGTCACCCCTGCAGACTCAGCTCACCCATTCGAGTCACCTCCAGCTGGTAAAACGGACATAACATTCACAAGGAGAAGAGTTCCTTCAAACTGGTTGATGAAGATGAAGTTCAATCGGCTCCTGAACCTCATATGGATGATTATGAGTACAATCTATAACAAGTACTCAAATGACTTGGAAGTCCTCAGCATATGGTCAAGCACATGTTAACGAGTGGCTATTCCTTGAACCTGCTCCCATAGACCACCAGAAAACTCCCAGTAGTTGAAGTTAAGGGGAAAGGTAGTGCTACAGATGTACAAGCTGCAAAGTCACTTCTGGAACTGCATAAGCCAAAGAAACAACGTACCATGGATTAATGCATATTCCAGAGGTGGATTATAGCATCTCAGGATGAAACTACTGGACCTTCTGTACATCCTGAGGATGCTACATCCACAAAGATGGTTCGTGAAACTCTATCTCATGCAATGCCTGACTTTGGGTAATTCAAAAAGGTAAACAGTGAGACTGATACTGAAATTCTAAATGTTGGTGACGAACAAGGTTAGGATGCTTCTAAAAACAGTGGCTCTGAAGGAATGAACCATTGAACTTGATGAATACCAGGTTGGATCAAACTCTAAACAAAGTCATGTGGCTCTTGCTGGACCAAACCCTGAGCACATGCAAGATGTCTCCGTGCCACTATTCCCAAGGTACATGAAAGCTTGAAGCATACTACTAAGGAACATGTCCACCTGGAGAATCCACCGAGCTCATCCAGAACCCTTTCATCAATGAAGAATCTTAAGGATTCATGAGTGGGAAGCAGATGATGAAGAATTGGCTTATGTACATTTCTGTGCATAACCCGGGCCTTATCGTAAAGGAAAATACACGTTTCAGTGCATTTATCCTAGCAATAGAAAAAGAGTCTTTTCAGTCTGAGCTTACATAACAAAACATTCAAAGTGTGAGCTCATGACAATGTTTTCAATTACATCAGATTGCAACCCGGTTCTCATTTAAAGGAAAGATTGTCGTCTATCAAGACACTTCCTAACAACGGGTAATTAATTTTGCTCGGGCATGGATTACTTTATATCCATGCAACTTGGGATTAATGTACGTTTCAGTGCATTTTTCTTAATTCGGAAGAGAAGTCTTCCTGTTTGATAACCAAATAATTTTTAATATTGAGTCTTTTTTCAAAGTATTTGTGTAAACACGATGGTAAAAAGTATTGTTTGAAAATCAAAACCGACCAATTTTGACACTAAATCACTGACGACATCCTCTTCATAGAAAATGGGTCATCGATGAGGGGAGAGTGTTGTTCCAATTTTAATGCTGGGCCGATTGAAAGTGTAACCGGGTCTTGGAGAGACAAAAGAAAGCTAAGAACAAATCTCAAAGCTCTCACTCATCAGCTGATGTTCTTCTAGCGTTACAGAGGCAACTGATTACTACATCAACACTTAACCACCACTCTCTCACTACAAACCTACAGTTCATCGAGATATTTGGTAGAAAGATAAAGATCTGAAGAAACTTCAGAAATCTCGATTGCTTCATTAGTGGAAGGCTCAGAGATATTGGCTACTATCTAATCAAGAGAAGTGAATGATTGTATCATTCCAGCATTAAGGTCAATATCATCGGTACTAGAAACATACATCTCGTAACATAAGATGTATAAGTTTCAGTCTATGATATTTCAGATTTTCATTAAACTTAAAAAACCAGGTTTTTTTGAGTTCAACGAAAAAATCTACCAAAAATTATCATATCTGACACTAACACATACCCTCAACGATTGAGGGGAAGCATTAATATGTTCCAAACACGACTTGTGAATAATAAGCACACTTTTCTCCCAATTTTATAACATATTTAAATCAAGTGATATCCAAAATGTCAAAGGGTTTGAAATTTTTGATAAGGGGAGAAAATGTGATTAAAATATGTAATGTGATCATATTACTCAAGTGTATACTCCGCCAACATGTGCTAAACATTTCGAATACCGATGCACATGTTGAGGGGAAGCTTTTCTAAAATGCAAAATCAATCGGGTACTAAACACTTTGATAGTTATATCATAAGTACCTGATTGAGTTTTTCAATAGTGATTTTATGGCAAGGCGAACTGTACCAAAAGACTGACCATGTATTTACTTTTATCGAAGTTATAAGGATGGTAAGGTTAGGTACTCGTTCCTATGATCCTGCCAGAATCGGAGGGATCTACCCAGGGACAATCTACTAGTTAGTACAGAAGTCCTTATGTATGATTAAAAGGAGTAAATGTGAGAACAAGGGAATAGTGCCGATTGAGATGGAGCTAGCACTGGAATATACCCAACAAGGTGATAGTCATGAAGTCTCGGTAAGCACTAAAGGGGTTGAAGAATGAAAAAGAATTGTACGGATAAAGGTTGTAAAGAAAGAAGCCCTACATACTCTTTGTCACGGAGACTAAACATGCAATCTACTGTCAGAAACCAGGTTAATACATATGCTGTCAGAATCACAAGTTGATTGCTGACATTTAAAATGACATCATGGACCCAGTGATGCAATGCACAACCCTTCCCAGCCATTCGAGTTTCTCTTGAAAGAAACTTGTCTCATTTGTCACGGAGACTAAACATGCAATCTACTATCTCATTTCTCACTCTGAGTTAGTTGATATTGAAAAGGTGGCAGTCAGCTCCAGCCTCCGATCACTAAAACCAAAATGCACTATTGAGTTTAGAGCCTAAAGATCATCAATTAATCTTGTTAGGACACATTGCCAATTCTCTTGTCTTTTACAAACTGTGGAAACAAGACTATCCTAAGAGTCCTACACATTATCCTTGTGATATTACTAGAACATCCGAGTGAAACGAAGGTTTTTCATAATGAAGATGGAAATCCTGATAGAGCCAACATCAAACAAGCTCTAGGTAGGTAACTTGCGCGATTCTACAAGAATCAAACTTGTGTCAACTGGAAAGAAACGATGGTGCGATTCTACGTGAATCAAACTTGTTCCAGCATAAGAATT
>BQNB010075108.1:0-31577 GCA_026074375.1 Tanacetum coccineum | reverse complement strand
GGTGTTCTTTTACCAACTTGTGATTTTTATTTCTTTTAATTGACAATGTTTTTATCTTTTTGGTTTTTTTCTTGTTTTTATAAATATGCTAAAAAGAAAATGAAAAATATTTTTGTATTTTTATATTTTTAATAACAAAAATAACTTCACGGGGAAGGATCTTCAAAGCACAAATTGTCAAACTTCGAAACGACAAACGCTTACACTCCTCCCCGGCAGCGGCGCCAAAAATTGATTAAAGTTAAATTCAACCCTTTATATATATAAATATAAATAAATATAAATATATAATAAGGATCAAAATCCACAAAATCAATGAAACCGGAAGTAGTATATGATATTCCCGGGTCGTTTATCCCCAACGAAGAGTGAATTGGAAAGTCGAGAGTTGGATTGACATTTGATGATTGAATGGAAGAGATTTGGATTGGATTTCTAAATCTACGGAGAATTTAATGCAATCTACTCTAAAAATGAAAAAGGCACACAAAATTAAGCTAAAAACGATAACGGGAATCTAAAAATGTTGACTAAAAACCCTAAATTTTCAAAAATTAACCTAAAATGATTTTTTCACTTTTAATAGACTCTAATTAACTAAAAAGTAAGATTAAAGAAAACTAGAACGAAAACGGAGTTGATTTGAGCTTTAAAACACAAAAAACGTGAACGGGAACGAATCTCGTTCTTTAAAAAATGAAATTTTGCAAAAACAACCCTACGAGAGCAAATCTATTTTTCCTAGGTGCAATATGATAAAAGAAAATTTTCTAAAAAAGAATTATATTTTTTTTGATTTTTTTATAATTTATTATGATTTTTTTAAAAAGAAAAATTAATTAATAATAGTAAACTAAATGGTAAAAATCTAGAAAAATGCACAAAAGTCCTAAACTATATGAAGAATGCAAGAAAAATAAGCTTAATGAGACAGCTTATCCAATAAGCCCAGAAAAGCTTAAAATAAGCTTCGAAGTGCTTATAAAAATAAAAAGGAGAAAAAGAGGGTTAGTATTATATTTTGCAAAACACTATCGGATGAGCTATTGTAGCATACCGATAGTGAGCGTGTTATAAACGTTGGTCGATGGGGTTGAGGTCCCAAGTTCGAGCCTTGCTCACTTGGGGCTTCCCCTTATCCCAACGTTTTTGTTTTTCATTTTTTACAACTTTTTAGATAAGCTGAAAATAAGCAACTTTAAAAAAGACAAAATTTTTATAACTAACAAATAAGCACGAAATAAGCTAAAAAAGCTTGACAGAAATGCTTAATTTACTCTAAGTAAAAAAAACTAACTGTTTGGCTTTCTTTTAAACAAATAAGCAACTGAAAATGGAAAATAAGCTAAAGCAAGCAATAAGCTATACCTAAAGAGCAAAAGAGATCAAAAATAAGCAATGACAATAAGCTAAATAGATAGAAAAGCTAGAAATGGTTAAAACACTTAAAATTTTACACTAAGAAGCAAATAAGCTCAAATAAGCTTGAGACAAAACCAAATAAGCTAGAACAGACTTAAACTAACCTAATAAGCTATACGAAACCTAAATAAGCTAAATCAATAAGCAAATAAGCTATAATAAGCAAAATGGCTATTGGCCAAAAACTATCAATCAAAAAGCCAAAGAGGACTCTTTGGGCTTAATTTTTAAGCCCTTAGAGTGAATCTTTTTGCTTAAGGCTTATAAGAGCTTATAGAGTGGCTTATAGGGTATCTAAAAATGCAAAGAAGTTAAAGTTTGAAACAAATATAAGCATAGAAAATGGCTTGTGAAATTGGCTGTCTGCACCAGGGCAACTCTTTGGAAGGCCAAAGTGACAATGAGCAGGCTTGCAAATAAGCTTAAGAATGAGCTCTAAAATGAAAAGAAAGTTAAAACAGATTGAGACAAGCTCCTAGTGAGCTTGTGCACAAAATTTTAAGGTCTAAAAACAAGTTAAACAATCTGATAATTGGGATTGAAAAATGGTCAGTCTTAAGCTAAAAGAAAATTTGACAGACTTAAATGAAACACAAGAACACTAAAAGGAAGTTTTGCTACTGCATTTGGACACTTAAAAAGACACAAAAATGACTCTTAAAGGATGGTTTAAAAAGAATTAATCAATAAGACTTATGAAACTGTTTTGTCATAACAGTTTCTAAGATCTTTTTAGAAAAACTTGAAAACAATGTTAAAGATTTAAAAACTTTTAAAAACAGATTAAAATCAACTTAAACATGATTGTTAAAGAAAGCAATGGTGACCCAAAGGTTTTTTAACAAAACTTACCCACTTTTATATCTTGTGCCAAACACCCCTTTAAGATTGAAGTATCAAAATTTTAAACTGAAAGAGAGTCTTTTAAGTTGAGATTTCTAAAGACAGATAAACATATAAACATATTAAGCATAAATAAGCAAACTTAAACAGAAAATAAGCACTAAAATAAGCACAAAAGAAATAAGTTGTTTGAGGCAAATAAAGGCAGTTTTGGCATAAAACTTAAACAAGAGGCATATAAGCAACAAATAAGGACACATAAGCATAAAACACATATAAATAAGCAAGATAAGCAAAAAAAACAGGAATATAAGCAAATAAGCAGATGAACAGTAGAAATAAGCAAATATGAAAAAGGAAACTTACTTGATCCCTTGCTCTAAATAGGGATTAAAGGACCTAAATAAGCTCTAAAGACCTACGCAGCTTATAAATAAACACTCTACTAAACCCATAAGCACCTCCATTATTTGCTTATCATCTAAAAGCTCAAAATGCCAAATTCCTTACTAATGAAAACCTAAAAGCTTAGACAAGTTTTTGAGAAAGCTTATCCAAGACACCCTGAGTTATAAAAGCTTAAAAGAGCTTATGAAAGACTGTTGAAACTTAAAGAGACTTATAACTTGAAAACGGATTTAAAAAAAACAAACTTGAATTTCATTAACTTTTAAAAAGACATTACAAGAAAATACAATAAGCTGATTAAAACTAAGTTAAGCAAAAAGTAAAAAGCTAGATGCCCCAATGGGCTTACAAAGTCTTATTTTATACTAAAAGACTAAGTCTCTTGTCCCTTTGATGTGTGTTTCTTTGCTGAGACAGAAACAAGTTGTGTTTGTTGTGTGAGGAGAAGTCAAGATGATCATAGCCCTAGAATTTCCTTGGCCTCAAAGTCTTTAAATCATAACCATTGATTATTTGTTGTTTTCCCTGAGCCAATAACATTTTCTTGGATTGCCAGCATGTCATTGGGGTTTTATGAGGTGGGGGAGAGGGTTTTGGTAGTATGTTGCACGGTAGGGAGGTAGAAGATAAGGGAATAGTACCCTTTTGTCTTTGGCGGGAAAACAGGGGTGTACACTTTGTTTGTTTTTGTGACAGGGTAAATCTTTGGAAGATTGGCAACATTAGTCCCCCATGTTGTATGTAAGTATTGCAGTTTAAGTCCTTTGTGTGATAAAAGTTTAGGAAAGTTGGCAGAATCAGCCCTCCAAAGTTATATAAGGTATTACACACACAGTCCTTTAAGGACTAACTGGGTTGGGAACAAAGGGTTATAAGGCCTAACGATTGTTAAGTGTGTTTGGGCTTGGTATATAGAGTATGGGCCGGTTGGTATAGAAAATGAATTTGGGCTTTAAGGTCTTCATAAAATATACTAATGGGCTTATCCGGCCCATTAGATGGGTTTGGGTGGGCCCATTAAGTATTCTTCGATTACGGCTTCGGGTTTGACAGTTGACTTTTCGGGGTTGACTTTGACTTTCTTGGACTTTGCCTTCGATTTAACTTTGTCTTTTCACGCTTTTCTATTTCGTGCTCGGTTTTGTCCGTTTTTGGCTTGATTTTTCGTCCTTTTCTTGGATATCCGTTTCCTGCACAATACAAATGAAAACATACAAATACAATGTATTTTTGGTATGTTTTTGGTCATTTCAGTCCGATTTTAGAGGTCAAAGGTATGTGTATTTAAGCACATACCAAGGACATTATTCGAGATCTATAACAACAACCGAACAATTTACACTTGAATGTTGTCGAATTAAGAAAACAAATTGTCGAACTTCAAAAGACACAAACAATTTTGAAATGAAAGATGAGTGAAAATGAAGATAAATATCATGACACAGTTCTAGATCTTGAAGCAAAAGTTAAAGATAATGAAAATGTGGTATTAAAAATAGGTCAATTGTTATAAGGAATGTTCATGCTTGGACCAAAACCAATGTCATTCTATGATCCAAATGTAAAACATGGTTTAGGGTACGAAAATCCTTATACTCTCAAGAAAGCAACTTCTCATAATCCAAAAATATATGATGCTTCTTGCTTTAATAATACGAAAATGCATGTGAATGTTAGAGACTCCGAGGACATACTTGATGATGCAACCAAGAGTCAAATAAAAATGGAAAACAAATTAAAGGATCCAATTGCTATTGAGAAAAAATAAAATGTACGTACAATTGATTACAACAAATTAAATGCTCCTTACGGAGATTTTGTTCCACAAAAAGAATTATCTGCTGAACAAAAATATTTTTCATCTACTTTTACACCTTCTGAAAATCCTTCAAAAAAAAGAACATCGACTTCACTTTCTGAGATAAAACCTCCTTTGGCTTCAATTCCTAGTATAAACCTAATGAAACTGTATTAGAAAAAATGGAAAATGAATTTACAACGCTGTTTGCATTACTACAAACAAATTCTAAACGTGAAAGCATTTTCTATACAAATCCAGAAGAAATAAGGTAACTAAATTTTGTCAATAAGGTAACAGAAAGTGATCTTAGTGAAACATGGAAACAAAATAAGCTTTTGAATGATCAACTCTTGGAAGCAAAACTAAATCATGAAATCGAATGTTGTGTGTTGTTGAGTCATGAATGTGTAAACAATAATGTGTAAGATGAAATTGAGAAAATTCAGAGGGACTCCATTTAAATCCAAGAGGGAATGCAAAAACGAATAAGCATTCTTGAAAATGATGTTCAAAGATGTCAAAAACAAAGTCTTGATTTTGAATTACAAATACAACATGAAAAAGAAAGACGAAAATATGATTCTTCTTTGAAAACCGTTTGTGAAACCTCTTGGATATCAAAAATGGAAACGCTTGAGAATGAGAACGTGTCTTTAGAATTTAAAGTACAATCTTTGATAAAGGAACAAAAAAATGTCAAATTAGAATATCAAAAACTTTTCGATCCAATAAAAAAGATACAAACTCAAACTCAAGGGAAAATTAATAAATTGATTGAGCGTGTTAATCAAAAGACCTATGCATATGCCAAAGTACGTGCAGAAAATCAAGATCTTTTGATGACAATATCTGAGTTAAAAACCAAACTGAAAAATGTTGAAAAAGGTAAGTCTGTGAATACTAAGTTTGACAAAACCAATGTTTCTAATAAACTTTTTTGTGTTACACCGCTAAATAAACAAGATTTTCAAAAGAAAAATGTTGCTCCTAAAACAGAAGAGAACCATGTTTTGTCAAAAACACTCATTTTACAGACTTCACCTAACAAACAGAAAGCTGTTGAAATAAAAAAAATGTTATAGCACCAGGAATGTACAGAGTCAATAATACAAAGAATCAGGAAACAAATACAAACAAAGCTAAGAGTGTTTTATCTCTTTTTTAGGTAAAGGGTTACCCAGGTAAAGTATATTAAAATCGAAAATGTAAAGAACAAATAGAATGTAGCTGAAGTAACACATTAACCTCAAGCTAAACTGCTTGATTAATACCTAAAACTAGTGCTTATGATATGCCATAAACACTTACAACTCTAGAGACAACTAATTGTAACTAGAACAAATGACTCAACTAAACAAGCTAACCAACAGTCGTGAAAGATGAGCTTCCACCTGCTTTTGTATTTATAAATAAGCTAGCTGATTCATCATACACATTTTCAATATTTTCTTCTTCATCATCTTCTTCTTCATACAAGACAGAATAAGAATTAGACGTGGTGATATTATCTTTCTTTGAAGAAGTACCAGCCGTCTTCAACATAGATGATGATTTAGATGCATTACTCACATTAGTAACTACCTTCTTTGGTACGTTTGTAGACGCCTTTGGCTCATATCTAAGAGATTGTTTAACCGAGGGACCAGCAAATTGACCACCATTAGTTGACTTTGATTTACCTTTCCTCTTCTTCTTTTTACCCACCATTTGAAAACTATCATTTGTCTTCTCAACAATAGGAGTAACAACATTAGAAGTAGTATCAATAGGAGGACTCATGTTAGGATCTAGAACTAGATAGATCTTCTAGCCTTTGTGGTTGTATAGCACTTATGTAATCACAAGTACATACGTGAGAGACTCTAACACTTGTTTAGGTGGAAACTAAACAATGCAGTATAAAGAAGAACAAATACAAACAATGATCCTCTATGGATCTTTCTATTGATAATAAATTGTTTTTGTAATTCTGTAATCGGTACAAAACCCTAATGCTAAAGGTTTATTTTATAGAGAAGAAACCCTAAATTGCTAAACAAGATTCCTAAAATTGCGTAAGAGATATACATCAATCTCTTCCTAATTTATCTCATTCCTATCTTTATGAGATAACTCTAGAATATAACTATAATTCCTTAATTACATTAATCACGTCTATAAATAAGATCAGCAGATTCTATCTCTGTCAGCAGAAATGAGAACATGACCAGCAGAAACATAATCAGCAGGAACGACTTAATGCCGCCAGCAGAAACGAACATCTCTAACAAGCAAAACGTCCTTAGGTCGTTTAATAAATCCCAACAATCCTCCCCTAAACTTGGTGTTGACTCCGTTAATTCCAAGTTTCTAGATAGATCTTCTCGAAGCAAGAGGATTGAGGAGCAGCAGAAACAAAGTAAGCAGCAGCATCATAAAACCAGCAGATACAATGCAAGCAGCAGAAACTGTAGAAGCCACAGCAGCATCAAATGAAACAGCATGAACTCGATGAACAGCAGAATCAAATGAGGCAGCAACATCAAAGAACAGCAGCTTCCAGTCTTTGCAGCAACATAAGTAGATTTGATAAGCCTTTACCAAGTAGCTACTCACTCTTGGGCTAGTTGATACTTTGGTGATAACAAACACCCTGGTGTAACAAAAACCAGTCCAATTTCTCAGAACGTGAATCAAGGGTGAATTGGAATACCCTAACAGTTTTTGGCAAACCGTCACAGCCATACAACGGATTTGACACGTCTTTACCTGTAGCCGTTTGCTCAGGACTAGCCAACTCTTCATACACAGAGTAATATGGTGAGTCGATAACCATACAATTTTTAGTAAATTGTCAACTATCAACGGATTTGAGAAAGTCTTTACCATGAGCCGTTTGCTATGGACTAGCCACTTTTCATCCAAAGAATATGGAAAGTGATAACCATCCAGTTTTGGGTAACCTGGCAACCATCAACGGATTTGATAAAGTCTTTAACAAGAACCATACCCTCTTGGACTAGCCACTCTTTGTTACAAGAACATGGTGAGTGAAGGCCATAGGATTTTTAGCAAACCCTTACAGCTATCAACGGATTTGAGTTACACACCAAAGCCGTTTGCAATGGTGAGCCAGACTCTTTCTTGGCTGTTAGCCATGGTGAGCTGAAAACCATTTGTCGTGCAGCGCAAGCACTAACACCAAAATTATGCAACACTATATCTGTACAATACTATACTATGACAGGGATGTATCTAAATCTAAAGATGTTAAATGCTATTATTTATTTATTTATTTATTTATTTTTATTTATTTTTAATAATAATGCAACTAAACTATCGAAGCAAATACAAACACGAACACAGAAGCAACTTACATAGGAGCAGATGCAAGACATTCATATGATTGCCGTAAGCCCGTCTGGACCGTCTGAATAACATTCCCAGCAACAAAAACATCCCGACAATATGAAGGTGGAACAGTGAGCTTGTGACGTAACATACGTTCTAGTAGTGTTGCCCGAATAGGATAGACCCTGTCCACAAACATATACACAGTCTTCCCATTTGTCAAATCCAGGACATGAACAGAGCTCTTAGGATACAGCTTCCAGCTACTCACAATCCATTCATCTTGGGTGCGCCAAAAGTCGTCCACGTCATCAGAATGAAGTGATTGACACAACAGATTTACATCCCTCCAGAGATCTAATCCAACATCTACATCTGGGTTTAGTCGAAAGTACCTATTCATCCGTCGACGCAAAAGAAGGAGATCCTCACGATAGACATGAGGTAGCAACTCTTTCAAGTAGGTGAAGCACTTTTGCCGCCTGTTGTCCTGATGGTAAACATGATAAGAAATATTACGAAGCGGACAACTCACAATCTCCCAATCTTTAAATCCACCATACGGAAGAGGGGGAATATAATTTGCCATGTCATCATCACTCTCACTCTCAGAGCTGAAAAAGTCCTCAACAGGTTTATCCCATAGGAAGTCATCACTTCGCACCCCAAGATGTTTACGACGAGACCGAGGAGGAGAAGCGGCAGATTCAGTAATGGTTTCAACCTTTACCCGTGGGTCAACAATCTCATCATCAGGAAGCTTGTCCACAAACACAACACCATCACCCGAAATAGACTTACCCCGAAAGATAATCTCAGCAAGCACTTCATCATCCGAGTCAGGGTCAGCAGCAACTCGAGACAAACCAATCTGCTCTTCCTCATCACTGTCAAGAAAAAAATCAAGAATACCCCCTGATGTGGATTCAAACAGAACATTGGACGGTGAAGAACTATCAGCAGAATCTGCAAACGGTGAAACTCCAATCTCACGGCGTGAACCAGCAGAATCCAAAGCTGCTGTAGTGGGGACAGTAGAGTCAATACCTGTAGCATCAAATGTACCACCAGCAGGATTGGAAGCAGCAGAGCCAGCCATTGGAGTAGCTGAGGCAGCAGGATTAGAGCTACCACCACCAGCAGAATCAGGGTCATCAGCAGTATGAGTTGTAGCAGCAGGAACACTAGCTGGCTGTGAAGAAGCACGTTCAACCCTTTGTCTCTTAGAAGGAGGCTCAGTAATGTCAGGCTTGGGTCGAAACAGGTTGTACTGAGCACTCAACAAGCGATCCTTTTCAAGGCGTCTACAAATATACTCGTACTCTTCAACCAACTGTTTTTGATTCAGAGCCTTGACTTCTTTCATTGTGATGGTACCATTATGAGCTGCACACCATTGATTTTTAACCAAGTTGCGCATCAGCTGTGTGACCTCAGATTTCTTCAATGGCTTACCCTTGAGAGCTCGATACCGTAAGTCTGCCAAGGCTCGCTTTTTCCGTTCCTTAATAGCAGTCATGCGCTCAATAAAGTTTTCCTCGGTTACATCAGCGCCCAACAACTCGCGTGCCAATGCCATCAAGTCACCGTCGTGTCTATCTACGCAGCAAGAGTTCATCTAATTCTTTGGGTGCTCCGAAACAAGAGGCTACGTCTGCCTGCGCCAACTATCAGCCTGTAACTGCTGAACCACCGCGCACTTTCCTGTTCTTTTCGAGGCGGTGTGATGTGCATCCCTTGCAAGAAATAGCAGGGATCTCCAAATCAGGCATGGGAGCCTTTCCCTTATCAGCACCAACAGACGGACCAGCAGATTCAGAGATATCCGCTTGAGGAAGAACATCAGTAGAGAGAGGAGGCATAGAAACTGCGTAAAAAACTGGAGTATGGGAACTCGAACTCTGTCCTGGCACGTCTATGAACCGACCTCTTACGCCTAAGAGGAACCTCCTCCTCTTCGCGTTCCTCTATATCCTCAGAGGGAACAGTAGCTTGATCGTGACCCAGAGCATCAGATGCCATACGTGATAATCCTTCAAGGTCAACCTCATCTTGAATATCCACATCCCCTTCTGTGGCAGGAGCATCACCCACCAACCGTGCTGACCTCAATTGTTTAACCGTTCGCTCCAACTTCTTTACGCGGGATACAAGGGTCAAAATTGCTCCCCCCATTATTTTCTTGGAGGTTCCCAACTCAGTTTCCAATAAGTCTATCCGTCCCATACACCTGTCAATCTTTGCAGATAAACTTGTTAGAAGTGCAGGGTCCTCTGCCCTACCAGCAGCATCGGCTGTTGGTATAGGAGCATCATCAGGCCCAGCATGTGTCTCCTCATGGAATCCACCAAGAATGGTATCATCTTCCATGGAATTGAGATTATCAATGTCCTCAGGCTCAATATAGTTGGCAGGCCTAGGTAGGGGACCAAATATAACGGGTTCCTCAAGAGCAGGGTCAACAAAATCATAGGGACGGGGCGGTGGGCCAAAAATGATTGGGTCAAGAGTATCAGGGTCCACATATCCAGCTGGTTTAGGGACAGGGCCAAACACTAATGGCTCCTCAAAACTCAAGGTCTGTGCGGGCGGGGTAGGTGGTCTAGGTGCAGGAACAGAAGGCCATGGTCTCCAGTCAGTATCAGGTGAGACAGGGTTAGGGACTACCCATTCTGTCTCAGGCTGCCTCTCCGGTGATGATTCCCTAACAGGGGAAAACGGAGGAGAGTGAGGTGCAGGGTGTGCCTCAGCTGTACTAGCAGCAGCTTCATGGGCAGCAGCATTGTCCTCATCAGCAGCATCGCCAGCAGCAGCAATGGCAAGCATGGGTGGTGTCAAAGGTATTTCCTCACCCGCCCATTTTAATCTCATATTAGAAAACAGTTTTCGAGTAAAACCAGAAGTGGGTCTAGGGGTTCGGTCAGCTGTCTCGATGGCCACAATCATTTGTAAAAACCGTGGGTACATTAAAAATTTATTCTTTTTAGTCTTAACATTCGCAATCATCCCTTCCAAAATAAATCGAGAAAAATTATAGACCCTACCAGTCGATAAACAAACAAGGGCTGTGGCAATGGAACTTGGAAATTGATTCCAACTTCCAGCCTTAGGGCTCAGACAATGCAAAATTGTGTGCACCAGAAATCTCCATTGAGGAGAGAAATGGTGCTTAAGAAAAGTAAGGGTTCTACCTGGTGGATACCCAATAGCCCCCATACCCGCAAAAATATCATCAATTTGCATGTCAAAGATGCCATTGGCATCATCAAGTTGTAACTGAGCCCTAATTAGCGACTCAGTCACGACCACCTCACGGCCGTCAATAGTTGCAACTAGGTCATGAGACCCAGCAGCATTTGGGCGAACTGTAGCTGTTGCCCAAAATTGTTTGACCAATGAGTCAAACACGACCGGAGGGTCATGTGTTAAAGCGTACCTTAATGGAGAGTGATCCAAATAGCTGAGGATATCTGTGAAGTCCTCGGAACCTCTTTCCCTCCCCAAGTAAGCGATTCTGTTGTGATCATCTTTGTACTGGAGGGCCGCCATTGGTGATTACAGAATTTAGGTTGAAAAACAGAGTATACAGAGGCAAAAGATATTGGTGTATGTGTGTGTGAGAAGATGAAAAATTGATTTGGGAGTAATTAGGTTAATTGTGTCCAATGTGTGAAAAGTTAACCTTTTAATTTGATTGGTACAATTTTAACCTTGTAAGTTGAAGTAATTGAGTGAAAATCAACTTGTACGCCGCCTAGTCAGACAAGTGGTGACCGCCAAACATCATATAGTAGAAATTTAAAACGAAAAACTATTCAACTACTATTTTTAAGACCAGCAGGAATAAAGTCATCCAGCAGTAACCAGTCTTAAAAACAGCAGAAACAAGTCAAACAGCAGAATTGATATGTGACCAGCACATACTACCAGCAGAAACCAAGTGACTAGTGGCATAGACCAACCAACCAGCAATATTTAGCTGAGCACAGTAGAAACTTGTTACTACCAGCAGAAATAAGTCTGCCAGCAGGAACATGATACCACCAGCACTAATCAGTCCAGCAGCACGAATGGATGTAATGACAGCATAAACAACTCCAGCAGCAGGAATATATTCAGCCAGCAGAAAAGAGTCATCCAACAGCAGAAACCCTGCAGTCAGCAGGAACATACACCCTATCAGCAGAAATGGATCCACCAGCAGAAGTATGCCCACCAGCATGTTTACTGAATCAGCAGCATAATCCATAGCGATCAGCAGAAACAAAGCATCCAGCAGAAAGGATAACTACCAGCAGAATCATAGTACGACCAGCAGAAACCAATCATCCATAGTACCTAGCTAACAAAGCACCCACGCAGGAAAGAATAAATACCAGCAGTAACCATTGTTACACCCAGCAAGAAACATTCATCCAGCAAGAAGGGGGGGGGGGGGGGGGGGGGATAACTACCAGCCGAACCATAGTAACACCGCAGATATCCATTCGTCCTAGCAGGAAGTATAACTTACCAAGCAGAACCATAGTACAACCAGCAGAAAACCATTCCGTCCAGAAGGAAGGATAACTTACCAGCAGAACCATAGTACAAAACCAGCAGAAACCATTCATCCAGAAGGAAGGATAAATACCAGAAGAACCATAGTACACCAACAGAAACCATTCGTCCAGCTGGAAGGAGAAACTACCAGCAGAACACATAATTCAACCTGCATGAAACCCAACCTGTCAGCAGGAATTAATGTACAACTCACGCAGAGTATTGACTACATTGCAATCACTAGAAAAAAAATAATATTTCCCACAAAACAACATATCCACCTGCAAGAAAGTTAGAATATACAAATTGTACAACAACAAGACCTCTCCTTCGGGGGGGGGCCTTATACCTCCCCTCATTTCACGAAAGGGGATTCACAATCCAATATGGACCACCAGATACGCAAATCTTGGGTCCATCAATGCCTTGAGTCAGTAAAATCAGCCACATTGTCATCTGTGTGAATCTTCAGCACTTGATTCAAGTTTTACTCTTTGGCATCTCTTACTAAAGTGGGGGGAATGCATAATCTCATATGCTTGCGTCCTGCTGTGGAAGACTGGGTTCCTTCACAATGCATATGGGCTCTGGTTGTCTATGGGAAGATTTTGGTATTCATGAAGTGAAACCATAATCCAACATCTGGTTCTGTAATCCAAGAACTGTTGCACAGCAGCTAGCTAGCAGTGAACATACTGGCCTAGTTATGAAAGTAGCCATAATAGTCTGCTTCTGCACTGTCATGAAATTAACCTTCATGCCCAGAAATTGACATCCACCTGTAGTGGATTTATAGCACAATGAGAACTGCATAATTCATGTCAATGTAGGCTTCACTGAAAGAGAGAATCTTTAGGTTCCACAAGCCGAGTTTTGGTTGCCCCTTTAGATACTTGAAAATTTTCTTGACTGCATTCAGATGAGAAGTCAGTGGAGTAACTTGATGTCTGGAACAAGCACTAACTGCAAACATTATATCAGGTCTTGAAGCTGTGAGATACATAAGTGAACCAATCATGGATCTGTACAAATGTACATTAACTGGAGGATCAGTTTCATCCTTCAATTTGGTCTTAGCAGCTTCATAGGGTGTTGTTGCAGTTCTTACAGATTCCATGTCGAACTTAGTAAGCATGTCTTTAACATACTTGTCTTGGCTGATAAATATACCATCAGGCAACTGTTTCACCTGTAGACCTAAGAAGAAAGTCATCTCTCCCATAGCACTCATTTCAAATTCACCTTTCATCAACACCTCAAAATCGTCACACCATGCTTTATTGGTTGACCCAAATATGATGTCATCCACATAAACCTGTACCAAAAGTATATCCCTGGAATCTTTCTTGATGAACAGTGTCTTGTCAATAGTCCCTCTTCTGTAATTGTGTTGTAACAGAAAAGCCGACAATCTTGCATACCAGGCTCGAGGTGCTTGATGAAGTCCATACAGAGCTTTGACATCTGTAGACCATGCTTTGGGCAAGTAGGGATCTTCAAACCTTTAGGCTGATGACATACACTTCTTCTTCTATTTCTCATCAGTGAATGGCACTACTTAACAGTCCAGCTGATTTTCCTGAAAGCCCATATAAGATGCAATAGCCAAAAACAGTATGTTAGCTCTATTCTGGCCAATGGTGCATATACTCTATGTAATCAATACCCTCCTCTTGTCGGTGTCCCTGTGCAACCAACCTTGCTTTATTCCTTACAACTATTCCTCTGGCATCCCGCTTGTTCTTCAAAATCCATTTTGTCCCTATTGCATGTTTGCCAGCAGGTAAAGGGACAAGTTTCCATACTTGCTGGTTGATGAATTGTTGCATCTCTTCTTGCATAGCATCAACCCAATCAGGATCCTCAAGTGCTTTAGCTATACTAGTTGGTTCTAATAGAAAGGATGCAAGCAGAAGACATTGGAGTCTGGTCGTATTGTTGGTCCTTTTGGTGATTTGAAGTATATCCAATAAAAGAACTTTCACCGAACTGGATTTTGAGCTTTGCTTCTTCTCAATAACAGGAGGACGCCAGATCACAGAATCTGAACTGGGTTGGAATTGTGTTCACCCGTTTTGTAGGAACTGGATTCACTTCCACAGCAGGTGCTAAATTTGTAAGAGTAGCACGAAAATCATCATCATACGAGGAAGATGTGAAGATGCCAGATGAGAGTTGATCCATGCACACATCAGAGGGGACGGGAAATCGTGTAGTGTTTTCACTTGAGCCCAATTGTTGACCAGGAGGAAGTGTAGACTCATCAGCGTATACAGGGTTGAAGTCAGCAGAAACAGATGAACTGACAGCAGGATTGCTCTATCAGCAGTTCAAACATTCCAGCAGGTGGAAAGAATCAGCAGGATTACTACAGGGTCACCTATCAGCGAGGATGCCAGTAGATACACCATTAGAAGAAAACAATACAGCAGGTTCTCTACAGCGTATCATGCCAGCAGATCCTTAACAGCGAAACACCTTGGTTTCGTATTTCAGCTGCAGCTTGGACATAGTATTTCATGCTGTTGCTTGTGAGAACAAATAACCCATATCGTGCAGCTGATTCATTAGCTTCATTATTCTTGCTCTTTGAAGCTTAGCAAGCTCTTCTGCATAATCTGCATTGCTACCTTAACATAGGACCATTGTTTATGAAGGCCTGACAAATCTGTTAGAAGGAAATGAAGGAACCACGATCACTTGCTCATCTACTTCTGAATCTGAGTCATGATCTTGTGTACCTGCATGTATGTTAGTTTCTTGTGCACCTGCAGGTTTGTTAGTTTTAAAACGGAGTATAACACTTTATATCTGAGTAGTCAAGTCAAAGTACACTCAAGACCAATTCCCTTGAACTTTGGTTTATCTTCGAAAAATTCAGATTCAGGGTTTCCTCTAACCTCATTGTTTGGTAGATTATAATCCTATAGCCTTGCTTTTGAAGCATACCCAACTAGATAGCCTTCATCAAGCTTTACCTCAATTTTCCCAAATAGTCACTTGTATTTAGGATTGTTACTTGGACACCCAAAGGTTTAAGATGAGCTTCTTGGGAACCTTCCCAGATATAATCATAAGGTGTTAATTATGGGATTAGTATTAGACACCTGTTTAAATATCATTAACAAGCGTGCTAATGCGTAGTCCTAATATGGTGGTAATTTCAGAGTCTGACCAACATGGTTCGTGCGGCCTTATAAGAGTCCTTTTTTCCTTCAGCAACCCCATTTGTTGTGGGGTTCTAGATTGCTTTAGTCCCTCTTATTCCCTTTTCCCCACAGAGTTCAATTAGTTTTGCATTTTTGAACTCTGTCCCATTATCACACCTTATTCCTTTAACCTTTTTATTTAGCTGGTTTTCTATTAAGGCAATAAATTCTTTAAGGACATAAAATGTTTCATCCTTAGTACCCAAATAGAAAGTCCAAGTAAACCTGCTAAAGTCATCAGTAACCACCAAGGAGTAGTACTTCTGGTCAATACTCCTTATATTGGTAGGACCAAAAAGGTCCATGTGCAGCAATTGCAGAGTTTCAGTAATAAGTCTCACAGCAGAAATATGCTTGTAAGAAGCCTTATGTTGCTTTCCTTTGTTGCAGGCAACACAGTTGTGTTCATTGGTAAACACCTTGAGAGGTAACCCATCAACCAGACCTTCCTTAGCTAACTTGTTGATTGTTTTGAAGTTCACATGAGCCATCCTTCTGTGCCATCTGGTGGATTCATCCAAGGATGCTTTTGCTACTAAACAAGTAACCTTTTGTTCTGGTTGCAGGTCTGAGATGTGGAATGTGTAGAGATCATGTTCCCTAGGAATTCTGAGTACCACCTGACTTTCATCAGGCAATTGGAATTCTTCTGAAAGCACCAAACAATCAGTGTCTGTGAAGAGAACTTTGTTCTTTTTATCACAGATTTGTGATACAGAGAACAAGTTAAAGTGCTGCAGCTCTTCAACATAATAGACATTTTCAAAGTCAAGCTTTGAAGTCCGTATGGTGCCTTTTCCTGATATTCTACCATCTCCACCTCCAAATTTGACAATGCCTCCCTTGATCTGCACAAAATCATCAAGTTTTTCCTTGTTTCCTGTCATACTTCTTGAGCAACCACTGTCAACTATACCTATGTCATTATCTGTACTAGGATCACCCTACAAATCATACAACAACACTATTAGTACACTTGAGAGACCCAAGCCAATTCTGACTTGAGCCTGCCTTGTGGATCATTAATTGTGAAACCATGTGGAATGATGAGATCCACCATTACTCTTGGACCCGCAAAAATGTGGTCTTTTATTCCTCCAAGAGTAACCTGCTGAGGTCTTAACAGCAGTATCCCATCGTCCCTTATACATAAACATAGGGTCATATAAGTTAGTCTTATTATTAAAATAAACAGATGATGGTCTGATATATGGTCGAGCAGCAGGATTAAGCCAACCAGCAGAAACTGGTCTACCAGCAGAAACAGTTGCTGGTCTTTTAGACCAACCAGCAGGATTTGGTCTACCAGCAGAATTGACTGCTGGTCTGTTTCTACTAGCAGCAGGATCAGATCCACCAGCAGGAACTGATGCTGGCGAATTCCTACTACCAGCAGAAACAGATGCTGCTTTAGATTTACAAGGGACAGAATCTACACAATTATAAAAGTCACAATCTTTAATCAAATGCAATTTACTACCACAAACAAAACATTTCTTAACACGCACAGAATTGTTTTTACACACTTTCCTATTGTTCATTCCACTTTTATTACAAAAGATCCTAGGAGATTTTACATTCTCCAAACAAGAAAAACTAGGATTGCCAGCAGTGGAGTTTGGGCTCTCACATCAGACGTTGGCAAGGTCTTGATTTTTTGTCAACGCAGGTGGGAAAGGTCTTTGGTTGTGGTCTTTGAGCTTGATTTCCAAGAGGCTTAGGTCTCAGAGTCTGAGGACTTGTCACTGGTATCACATGAGGACAAAGTCATTAGATTCTGAAAGAGTTTCAGAAGTGTTATTAGCTAGGACTTTGACCCATTAACATACATGTGTTTCCTTATGTCTCAGATTTGTAGGGGGTGGGCATATATAGTTCCAGTGATGGAGGGAGGAAACTGCATGCATCTCCCATGCCTTGACAAACCATGTGTAAAGTGGTTTATCCTCCTCAACAGGTTTGGGTAAAATACACTAGGTGTAGAACAAATCAAAACTTCGTCTTTTCAATATGTATCTTGAAATCCTAGACCATTTTAGTTCTGTAGACATAGAGCTATTTATACTTTTGCAAATTCTTGGAAGGACTCCTTCCACTTTTCTCAAATCTGCTAATGTCGCTTCAAACTTAAACTTCCCCATTCTTTCTTTTCTTTTGTGCCTGATCATGTAATTTTTTTCAGTATTACTTAGTGTGTTAGCGGTGTTTCTAGATTAGCAGATAAACCCATTATCTTGTCTTCTAATGCAATCTTCTAATGCAATCTGAGTTTTATGGTACCAATCTTTTTGTGATTCTAATGTTTTAACAGCATTTTGATATGCCTGAACTTTAATGTAACAATCATTATACAATCTATCAAGATTATTATACATATTATTCAGATCATTAATTTTAGAATCACAGCCAAGTGGACAATTTTGTACCTTAGGAGAAATCCCCATCATAGCAAACTCAGCAGTAGCATCAGAAACATCATCACCACCATTATCAGCATGAAGTCCAGCCATCATCCCATATACCTTCTCAACCTCACCAGTCTTGTTTTCTGCCGCATGATCCGACCAATTCACCATGGAATCAACTGAGACCAAAGCTTTTGGTTCGTCTGTTTTGACTTCTGTTACCTTAAAGGCAGAATACCTAGCCTTATCATCAACAGTCTTCACATTACACTCCCTAGCAAAATGTCCCAATTGAAGACATTTGTAACATCTAACCTTCCTTCTGTCAAATCTGGCAGGTTGCTGATTGTTGTAGTTCATCTTTCGTCCTGCCTTTTTCTCAAATCTGTTAATCCTCAAGGAGAGCATAGCCATTTGCCACTTCAAGTCCAGTTCTTCCATCTCCAATTGATCAACCTGGTCAAAGTCTTCATAGATCATTTCTTGATCTGGTTCATTTTCAGCAACAAAAGAATGCAAAACACATTCCATTATGTTGTCAGAACGACCAGATGTCTGAGAAACTGATGAAACAATATTCTGCTGATCAGAATAAGTAGACTTTGAGCGAGAGCTGGCAGCTCCAATGAAAGCAGAATGAGTGGGAGCAGCAGCAGCTTTCACACCATAACTATGACCAATTCTGACATCAAGTTCAAGTGACCTTAGTTTGTTATACAGGTCATCAAAGCTCATTGATTCCAGTCCACCTCTTGTTTTTAATGCCAAGGCAACTTGTGACCACGAAGAGGGAAGTGCTCTTAGAAACTTCAGGTTGATGTCATCATTGTCTGGTCGTGCCTGTACTTGATTCAACTGGCTCAGAATCTTCTGAAACCTGTCATATCCCTTGTGTAAGCCCTCTTCTTCTGTCACAGAGAATTCTGTAAACTGCTGTTTGAGCATGGTCTTCCTCATCTTCTTTGATTCTTCATTCCCACCAAACCTAGCCTTAACTGCTATCCAAATATCCCTTGCATCATCATAATGATGAAAATCGGGCATATGATCTTCAGGTAGAGCCTGAAGCAACAAGGTTCTAACCTTATTCTCCCTTTGTACAGCAACATGCTCATCAAGAGAGACAGGAGGATGAACAATTGTATTTCCTTTCGCATCTTTTCCCAACCTCTTTGGACTGTTCCCTTGCTGAACAATCCTCCAAAGATTATGATCAGCATTCTGTATCCAGTACTCCATCTTCATAGCCCATATCTCATATTTTTCCTTCTCTAGATAAGGAAATTTTGCATTGTTGGCAGAGATAGTGGCTGTTTGGAACTGTTGAAACTGTTGTGACTGGACATTGTTAGGGTACTGTTGACCAGTTTGGTTGGTCTGAGTAGGTTGAGTCTGTTGAAAGTGAACAGCAGGTTGTGAGAAGATAGATTGATTTGGTTGTGAGAAAGCAGGTTGTGAGAAAGCAGTTTGAGTGAATGTAGGCATTGGTTGTGTGGGTTCAGGTATGAAAGATTCCGAGGTATCATCTTGAGTGAATGAAGGTGAAGCAGATGGATTAGGGTTAGGATAAGTGAATGTTGACTGAGTAGGTATAGGACGGCATGGGTTCTGACATAGTTAATTGGTTAAAGAAACAAAGTTTTGCGTTTGTGAATCGAGGTGATTCTTCTTTAATCAGAGGCTCTCATCCAGTCTCTTATACCACTGTTAAGGATCTTGTACTAGATAGATCTTCTAGGCCGTATGTGGTATGTATAAATACTTATGTAATACAAGTATAGTAAGCGTGTGAGACTCTAAGACAATATGTTTTAGGCGGAAACTAACAACGTAATATAAAGAAGAACAAGATCCTCTAAGGATCTTTCAGTTGATGCGATAAATTGTTTTTTTCTAATTGCAATCGGTCCAAGACCCTAATGCCTAAAGGTTTCTTTTTAAGAGAATGAAAACCCTAATTAGTCAACAAGAAAACTAAACAACGCGTAAGAGATATACATCAATCTCTTCCTAATCTATCCAATTCCTATATTAATTGAGATAGATTCAATATACTAATAGATTCCTTAATACATTAAAAACGTCTATCGAATAACAATCAGAGATCTAGGATCTCTGCAGCAGGAACGAGACGACATGACCAGACAGAAACATAATCAGCAGGAATGCTACTTGAACTGCCAGCAGGAACGACTTAATGCCATCAGCAGAAACGAACATCTCTAACAGCAGAAACGACACTTAGTCGTCTTTCAATTATTCCCAACAGAAACAATATTGAACATGACTCCAGAGAACAAAGAACACTTTCTGTCTGAAAAAGAAGCAATTTTCTTGCTATTAACTGGTATTGGAGATGATATTTATTCCACTGTTAATGCTTGTAAAACAGCGAATGAGATGTGGATAGCCATTGAAAGGCTACAACAGGGTGAATCATTAAAACGACAAGATTTAAAGACCAATCAGTTCTGGTAGATTTAGGATGTTTACTTCTTGATGAGATGAGAAACCGATGGATCTAATACTCACGGTTTTTACAAACTGATGAAATGTGAGTTGACAAGGAACAACTTGCAAGTTTACTACATGCAAGTGAATGTTTCAATTCTTCAACAACTTCACCAGAATGGTCAAGAATTTTGTGACGGTTGTCAAGCAATCCAAAGGAAATAGACACCATCACATATCACACACTTTTTTGACATATCTAAAGTGACAGTATCAAAATGAAGTTAATGATATCCGTGCTGAGAGAATAGCCAAAAGTGCAAATCCATTAGCACTTCTTGCGGCTGCTCAACCATACTCAGATAATTACTATCAAGCACCAAAACCTTAGAGATCAAATGCAACATCATCTTCCACAAGACCAAGTGCATCTACTATACACAAAGGCAAAGAGATCACCAAACCAGTTACACCTCAATCTGAGTCAGTATCTAAAGAAGACAGTGATCCTGAACAAGCCAAGAGGTAAAGGACATGCAAAAGAATTTGGGCACTCCTTGTCAAAGTTATTTAAAGTATCTTACAAACCTACCAACAACTACCTTCAAACTTCTTCAAACTCCAGGAACAAGACTGAAGATACCACACCAAGGTATAACAACGACAATCAGTCAGGGCAGTTTAGGAATCAAAGGACAGTGACAGTTGTTGGGGCTAGGGAAACTATAGGAAGTCAGGTAGTGCAACAGAGATATGATACAGTCTTAACTTGCAAGGGAATTTGCCACTAGAAAAGGAAGGCAATAAGCCAAAGCGTGTTAATGAACTCACTCGTATCATAAGGAAAATATTGATGATGTTCAAACAAGCTGAACACGGAAGTTCCACTGCAATCTAGGCAAGCTGATTGGCAAGCGGGACAACAGATGAAGAGTATTTGGATGAGACAGGAATTGGAAGCACGTATATAGTTTCATGGGAAAGATTCAGGAGTTCTTACCATAAAGAATCCAGTCAACTGAACAGCCATTGGAACAAGTACAAATCCATGATGAAAATAATGTGTTTTTGCAAATGAAAGGATCGCCATTCTGAGCAACCCTGAACCATAATGACACATATGTTTTAGAAGAAGGATGAAACAATGTGCCACTCCTATTCATCAAATATATGTAGATGGAAGATAATCATGTTGACCAAAAAGCTACAGAATGTGATGACGAGCGTGGGTCTGGCGCTTGCTAATTTAGATTATTCAAATTTAACTCTTAATATTGAGAAAAACAAAACGATTTTAAAGCAATTAAAGAAACAAAGTGCTTCATTGACTCAAGAACTGAAGGAGTGTAGAACTAACCTTGATGAGACTAGTAGGGCTCAGGGGAGGCTTACTAGTTGTCCAGGGATAATTGGAGGCTGTATTGCACTTAAGAACAAACAGAATAGGTTGATAAGTACACTAGTCTTTAATGACCGGGCGATTGTATTATGAAATACTTTAAACAAAGATTAGCATGATACCTAGGGACTATTACTCTTAGACATTGAAATTAAAAGAAGTTTGAAAACAAAAGCCTATGAAAAAATTTTATTTTTTTAGTTCTTCAATCAGAACACGATGAGGTTAGTCAAAAAGAGTCTTTTAACAAAGACATAAAGCTGAAGGTTATCGTCAAAGAGAAAAACCAAGTCATTTCAGATATATAAGGTTAAGTGTAAGAAAAATATATTGACAAGATGATTGAAATGACAAACAATAAAGTTTTTAAATGAAATTGTTACACTCCTAATTCAGTCAATTCAGACCATGTCATATGTTATGATCCAAAGCTCTACATATATTGGTAGAAGCCAAACTTTGCTAATCCAAGTGTAGCCTCAAGAAAGCACAATCTGAGAAGCCCATGTTTGTTAGCGTGAGAACCCAAATGATACTTACTGATCTTGCAAACAGATTTGCCCCCATGCTGGAAGAGACCATGACTCTTGCAAATGATGAGTAGATTAGAATTTGAATAAAGATTATGTTAAACCATATGATTTACACATAAACAGAATAGTCTTTATGAAAATTTTAAAGCACCCTCACTAGAGTATCTTTATCAGTTGGAACGCTCAAAAGAAGTTAGGGAAACATGTGGTGAGAAAACCGTTTGTTAGAACAAAACCAAACATTGCTAAAAATGAGGTTTGTTGTCTTATCTACCCGTTTTCGAAATCCTATATAGTAAAAGTAGACAAGTTTTTAACGACATGACAATTTAACACAATCAATTAGAGAAATTGTTGATCAAGCTTGGTTAAACATAATAGTTATTATTTTCGGGAGCCAACTGCTAAAGATATGGAAGTATTTGAGAGAAAAAACCTTATTATGCCTCTTTCCATAAAAACGTCAAAATGATAGTTTGGGTTTTGAACTATGAACTTAAAAATCGAAAAGTGCATGAAGATTATGAGTACATAAAATCCCTGAAAAAGAGGTTTGGTACGAACTTGAATGGCTGAAAGGCTGAATTTTTTCAAACAGTATATGATCTACTTCACGAAGAGTATGTGTGTCATACAGTGATGTTACATGTTATATTTGCATTCTCTGTCTGATTTATATGCTTATGCTGAATTACAATGCTTGTATCTTCATAAAGTCAAAGAATGTGAATGTCCTTGTCATAAAAAGTATTTGGAACGAAACTAAATCTTTAAACAAAGAAGTTCTAATAAGCTTTATTAAATAGGTTTTGCCAACTTGAAAAACACTCGATTTCTCTTGAACTTGCTTTACAACAATGTAAAGAACAAATGAAAAACAGCTCAGTTTGCAAAGAAAACAGATCAATGTAATGTCGAAAAGCACATGAACAATATCATGAAAATATACAAGATTTGAAGCTCAAATGCAAGACAGGGGCAAGAACATAGCCATCATGAGTAACGCAACTCATTGAGAATGCAAAGGAAAGTCTAGGTGGAAAATCAGTTTTGATAAACGGCATCTGTTGTTCGACAACCAAATGCCTCAACGGATTCCAAAACCATCAGTTTTTAGGAAACCTGACTCCTTTTCAAATCTCGCTGAAATGAGAAGTTTTCAAACGAAACAGTCGGTTAATAAAACTAATGTGGGTCGGATGGTTTTGTGTATTAAACAGTCACTCAACGATAAATTTGCCTCAGAATAGAAAACAAGCGGAAATACACTCGAATGTGCTTAAACCAGGAATGTATAGAATTTCCACCACCACAACACAAACTAGAACACCACAGTTGCCTCATGCTTCAAGTAATACTAATCCTCCGAGTCGAAATCTACAGGAGTAATGCACTATACATAGTGTTAGCAAACCACAGCAAAAGTGGCTGCTATCAAGTTAATGATAAGGTTGTGCCAAACAATATCCCAAGTGAATTTAACCACAAAGAAGTAGAAGAACACCATAGATTTCAAGGATTTCAAAGAAAAAATAAAAACCCCAAAAAAAAGGGTTCACTGTAATTGCGTGTAATGACAGTTTAAAATCCAAAACTTCGAATGTGAATGCTAAGTTGTCTGAATGTGGAAAATATGTGTTTAATTCTAATCATGATGCTTGTGTTTCTAGATACTTGAATGACGTGAACACTAGAACTAAGGAGCCTAAGGTAGTGCCTATTAGAGCTAGTAAACCCAAGAGAAAAACAAACAAATCTGTTGCAACCGCCCATAATATAACAGGTTTGCATCAGATACCACTATTCAAAGATCCAAGAGTTTTAACCATAATGAGTTGTCAAGAGAATACAAATCAGGAATGGAAATGGTGGATACTAAGATATTGGTTCCATCAGGATATAAATGGACACAAAAGCCATTTAGGGACCAAAAGATATGGATGCCTAAGATTTTTCAAAAGGAAAGGATGATGTATCTACAAGTAAATTAGTCCCACTATAGGACATTGTCGTCTAGATTACTAATGTCTTGAATAATATCAAAGTTCCTTAGGATCCAATTTGTCCAATGTTCCATCATCCTCTAATCCTGCAGCTTGATACACTCATCCTATTTATTGTTGACCTCTGGATGCCACAAATGCACATTACGGGCAATCTCAACCTTGTTGTGTATAATTTTGTAGAGAAATTTCTGGGTACAGTTCGTTTTGGTAATGATTAATTTGCTCCAACTTCTTGGTTATGGAGGATTCTGAATCAAAGAACTGTCACGAACAAACATGTTTATTACTCGGAAGGCCTCAATCACAGTCTTTTCTCAGTAGGTCACTTTCTGTTATAGCGGATTTTGGAGGTATGCTTTCAGTAAATCTACTTGTTTTGAAGAGAGATCTTCGAGGAAGACTGAAATTAACTAACTGGTAATCGTGGATCCTAGACTCTGACACAATATCTCTGTTTAGAAACACCTTCATCGGAACTCCAAATCTGTTTCATGGCTAAAGCTTCACCAACTCAATCCATGGTTATGGCATCGAAGACTATCTCATCTTAACTTCTGATTTACATCACCTTACTAACAAAGAAAGATACCTTTGACATGCTTACCTAAGTTGAATATGTCAAGGATCAACTTTGTTCGAGTCCTTTATGAATATGAGTAAGAGCAAAAAGAAGCTCAATTTAAGATCAAAAGGGGTGTTGTTCCACCAAGTTCCAAAGGAGAGGCTGAATTTGCTTCACATGGTACTTTGTGTGTCCAATACGGGTTAGCAAGCGTTGCAAGCATAAATGGGAAGAAGTATATTCTGGTGATTGTTGATGACTATTCAAGATACACTTGGACTCTTTTTCTACGATCCAAGGATGAAACACCAGAAGTTCTCAAAGACTTTCTCACGATGATTCAACGCAATCTTCAAGCTCAAGTTATTACTGTTCGTACGGACAGAGGCACGGAATTCTTGAACAAGACACTCCATGCCTATTTCAAAGAAGAAGGCATTGAACATCAAACTTCCACTCCTCGAACACCTGAACAGAACGGCGTTGTCGAAAGACGGAACCGTACTCTTGTTGAGGCTGCTCGAACGATGCTTTCAGCTTCTAAGCTTCCATTATCATTTTGGGCTGAAGCAGTTGCAACCGCATGCTATACTCAGAACAGATCAATCATCATATCCACTCATGGAAAGACGGCATATCACATCATAAATGACAGGAAACCTTCAATAAAACATCTTCACATCTTTGGTTGCACTTGCTACATAACTAGAGATGGGGAAAATCTGGATAAGATGAAAGAAAAAGGGGATCCATGTGTCATGGTGGGATATTCTACTCAGTCGAAGGGATATCGTGTTTACAACAAGAGAACACGCTTAATAGTTGAGTCCATTCATATCAAGTTTGATGAAATCAAAGAAATGATGTCTGATCACAACAGTTCAGACCTCGCACCACAACGACAAGAGATGTCTGTTGAAAATGTCTCTTCAGGCCTCGTTCCTCAAGGACAAAAGGCGTCAGATTATGACAACTCTGACCCCGTGCCCCCAAGACAAAATGTTGTTCCTACAGCAGAAAAGACAGATTCGTCACAACAAGGGTTAGAATTTCTCTTCAGTCCTTTACTTGAAGAATATTACAATCCAGCACACGGTCATGCTGAGGACAACAACAATGATCAAGCACCGAATGCATCATTTCAAGAAGCTGAATTTATCAATCCTTTTTGTACACGGGTACAAGAAATTGGTGAGTCTTCCTCACGCAACATTGATAATACCGATGTGCATTCATTTCAACCACAAAGTCATGATTACCGATGGACCAGAGATCATCCATTAGAACAAGTTCGTGGAAATCCAACCATGCCAGTTCAAACAAGACGACAGCTTGCCACAGATCCTGAAATGTGTATGTTTGCGCTCACGGTGAGTATTGTTGAACCGAAGAACATTAAGGAGGCAATGGCTGATTCTGCATGGATCAAAGTAATGCTAGATGAAGTTCATCAGTTCGACAGACTAAAAGTCTGGGAACTAGTCGACAAACCATTTGACAAGATGATTATAAAGCTAAAGTGGTTATGGAAGAACAAGAAGGATGAAGATCAAACTGTAATTCGTAACAAAGCACGACTTGTAGCTAAAGGTTATGCTCAGGAAGAGGGTATTGATTTTGAAGAATCATTTGCACCAGTTGCTCGCTTGGAAGCAGTTCGGATTTTTGTTGCCCACGCAGCACACAAGTCTTTTCCAATCTATCAGATGGATGTGAAAACGGCATTTCTTAATGGTCCACTAAAGGAGGAGGTTTATGTTGCTCACCGGAAGTGTTTGTTGATCCAGATCATCTGGAAAAAGTATACCTTCTCAGGAAAGCTTTGTATGGATTAAAGCAAGCTCCAAGAGCCTGGTATGATGAACTATCAAAATTCCTGATGTCCAAAACTTCCGATGTCCAAAGGCTTTACTAAAGGTACAAATGACCCAGACCTTTATTTACGATAAAATACGGGGAGGATATTCTACTTGTGCAGATTTACGTTGATGACATAATTTTTGGATCGACAAATCCTAAATATTCAAAACGATTTGAAAAATTAATGCACGGCATTATTTGCTCAAAGAAATTCCCTTAAGAATTTCGCAAGTAGTAATCGAACCAGCAGGTCCGTTCCTTAACCATCTACTTGCAGCTCTAGTAAGTGAGATAGGGAAAACACGAAACATAAGTTGATCTTGAGTCACATCTGGTGTAGTAAATAAGTTAAAAATCTCAAGAACTCTTTCAATGTGCTCATTTGCATCCTTATTTATCGATCTACTAAAAGTATTATCACGCAACTCTTTAAGAAATTGACCTTTCAATTCACATTTAGCATCTTTATCAAATTTTTCCCTAGCAATCCCTGAGCCATAAGCCTCTAGAGTCTTTGTCATGTACTCCTCCATAGTTGGTTATGTCATTATTTTAGTGATTTCTTCTTCAACCTGCTCTTCGTAATAAAAAATAACTCGAATTCTGGTGAACTTGAATGATTAAAACTAGTTGTTTCGAAAAGTTTTCTCAACGAATGTAACACTTGCTCAGGTTCGTTGTAACACCCTCAAATCTGAGCACGCAGCGGAATGTTGGATATCCGAGGGCGTTACATTTATGGATCAATAGCACAAGATTCTGAGAACGACTACTAAACGTGTCGTTTGAAAAATAAAGATACATTGGATTAACAAAATACTTGTTTGTTACATAAGACCCATGGCCTTCGAGAATTGTTAACATATACAATAAAGATTTCGGTATTATAGCAATTTTCCCAAATGTAATTAAGACCCAAATCTAAGTGTAGACTCTTCAATTATTGACTTCCAATGTTCATCGCACCTCGTCCTATATGACCTGAAAAACATACTCAAACGTCAACATAATGTTGGTGAATTTTCATAGGGTTTATGTAAATGGTGAATAATAGGAACCTCGCACCCTTCCGCAAGATTTCCAAGTGAATGAGTTAGCAACACATCAAACATCATAAAAAGAGATTATATTTTCCTAAGCTCATACACCGAAGCTATGACATGTAGGAATAGCAATATAATTGCCGTAATTGCCCCTGAATGAAGTCCTAACCCGAAACACCCAACTTCGACATGCTATAACGTTTGTTCCCGGTGATATGCTATCACCCGACGGTTTGTAATCCCGAATAGATCTATCAATAACATTCACGCTCACACAAAGCAAGTTCCAACTACAACTATGCAACTAACCAGTTCATGAAGACCGTGCCTCAATGGGATTATCGCTACTTAGGCAACATGAAATCGTTGTATCACAAATGTACACTTGCGGCCAATTTTATAAAACAAAGCATTTTTCTCACCCCAAGGATGTAAATACATTTAAAAAATGTCAAACATGGGCTAAACTCACCTGAGTGAATACGTCCTTCTGGAAATGATAATAGATATCCAAGTATGAATCACACCGTCATATACCTAAGTAAATACGGCCAATCTTAGTCTACAAGTTTAGGCTAAAGACTCAATGTATAAACTACAATAAATTTGCTAGTTTATATATACTGTTATCACTTTAGTCCCTAGGTTTATAAAATATAAACATTTACACTGTAAACCTTTAGTTTGATAATTACATAATTAACCTATAAGATTTACAAAAATGAAATTTAGGTCTTTATATTACTACTGGTAGATTAGTACATTCCAACTGGTAGAAAATTTGTTAATCCTGGTGGAAAAATGTTGTCATTAGTACTGTAGTACCAAATGGTTACTACATAGATATATGTCATCCTACGGAGAAGCTTATTAGTTACTCCTGGTAGTACAATGTTGTCATTAGTACTGGTAGTACCATAATGGTTACTCACGTAGATTTAGTCCATTCCTCTGGTATAATTTTGTTAACTCCTGGTAGATAACGTTGTCATTAGTACTGGTAGTACCATAATGGTTACTACTGGTAGATATAGTCATTTCTACTGGTAGCATATTAGTTACTCCTGGTAGTACAATTGCATTCGTTGTGCTTATTTAAGTTTGCTTAAGCTGTTTGGCCCATTGATAAGCTCGGATGAGCTTATTTTGAGCTTATTGGGCTCGTTGGCCCAACAATCATTTACTGAAAATTAGTACCAAGGTCCATTAATGTTCGTTTGGTTTTCAAAGGGTATAACCAGGCCTCAATAATTTCAAAGAGCTTGTAGTTTCCTAAATAAGTTTTAGATGCTTACTACCACTCCGATATGCCTACGACATCATGGACCCAGTGATGCAATGCACAACCCTTCCCAGCCATTCGGGTTTCTCTCAACAGAAACTTGTCTCATTTGTCACGGAGATACACACGTTATCTATTGACATCTCACTCCGAGATTGTTGATATTGAATAGGTGGCAATATGCTCCAGCCTCCGAGTACTAAAACCAAAATGCACTAATCGAGTCTAGAGCCAAGAGATCAATAAAAATCTCGTTAGGACACATTCCATTTCAAACACTTGTTGAACATCATCAAGTTCACAAGCTGTTATCAAGAGTCCTACGCAATATCATTGTGATATTTGCCAGAACATCCGAGTGATACTAATGTATTCACAATGAAGATGGAAATCCTGCTTGAGCCAGCATCAAACAAGCTCTTGGTAGGTGACTTGCGAGATTCTATATGAATCAAACTTGTGACAACTGGATATCGATTTGGTCCAGTAAATGAATTGACGGTTGATGAATTTTGATAAAAACATGACACTCTCGATGTGTTACAAAAACTCTTTAACGAGTGACACGTCGATTGATTTTCAAATCAATTTTCTCGTTTATCACTAACGTAAACCTGCAGGTCAAACGGTGGTAACGGCAACCTCAATCCCATTCAAATGCTCAATCTACGAAGACATACTATCTAGAAAGCTCAAGATTTAAAGACAAAGACTTCCGCAAACTCTGAAATAAAGCTTTCAAGATAATGCAATAGTATGAGCATGTTGGTCAAAGACACAAGATCGCAAGATGGCTTAGCCGATCGCAAAGCATGAAGGAACAAGATTACAACGAAGACAAAGACCAAGAACACTCGAGCTTAAACGACAAAAGCAATCTCACTGATCTCATGAAGGAGTGTCATCAATGAACTCACTTCGGGGGAGATTGTTAGCCTCAATTTTATTGAGTCAATAAAGGAAGCTCGTTCCCGTGTTCAAGACCTCACTTCGGGGGAGATTGTTAGCCTCAATTTATTGAGTCGAACAAGGAAGTTCGGTCACTCTACGATGGAGCTTCGGTCTTTAATTAGTTAATGTTGTAATAGGATAATATCGGGAATCGGGCTCGATAGTTAATCTAATATTGTATATGTTTTGGGTTTAATCCCAAGCAAAACCCGAGCCCGGGTCCTAGTTAAATATCCCGCGCGTCACTTTTAAGTGTCGGGGTATATAAGGAACTTTTCCACTTGGAAAAGTTAGTTGTGAAGTTGTTCAAAATATCTAAATAATATCTTTTCTCTTTTCTCTCTCAATTCTCTCTCTAGTTTCTCTCTCTAAACAACTCATCTCTCTCTCCTTTCTAGTTCTCATTTCGTGATCGATTGTATGAAGTGAAGTGTTAAGGGATCCTACAATTGGTATCAGAGCTACGTGTGGATTCGTGGTTGATTCGTGTGGTTAAACAAGATCAAATTCGTGGGTCAAAAAGAAGTCAAAAGAAAAAAATCAAACCCGAATTTTTGTGCTTAGATGTGTGAATGTTTATGTTATTAAGCAAGATCTAGGCATAAGGTAACTAATTGTGCAAGAGAAATCAAGTTAAAAGGTCAAAAAGGGTGATTTTAGGCGATTTTAGGCGATTTTTGATGAAAAAAATCGTATATTTCGTCGTTGCGTTTTGACAAACTGGCAAAGTTCTTGTTGCGTTTTGATTTCTTCTTGTTGCGTTTTGATTTTTTCTTGTTGCGTTTTGATTTTCTTCTTGTTGCGTTTTGATTTTTTTATTAAACAGGTTCAAAACGCAATCATTGCGTTTTGGTTAGAAGAAATTTTAAAATATTAAAATAATCAAACCCCTATTTCGAAATTTTTTTATGGTTGCGTTTTGGATATTTTTGAATATTATATTGACTGCGTTTTGAGCATTGCGTTTTGACCAAATCTCAAGCTGCGTTTTGATAAAGTTCATTGCGTTTTGATTCAAAAGTCACTGCGTTTTGATAAAGATCGTTGCGTTTTGCTTAAATTTCATTGCGTTTTGACCAAATCTCAACCATTGCGTTTTGACCAAATCTCAACCACTGCGTTTTGGTGTCACTGCGTTTTGGTGTCACTGCGTTTTGGTTAAAGATAGCATTGCGTTTTGTCTAGAAATCTTGTGTGAAGAAAAGGGTTTCAGTAAAACAGCCATAACTTTTGATCCGTAAGTCCGTTTCAGGCCCGTGACCTCTCAAATCGAAGAGAAAAACGAGACGGAAGCAGCTGTTTCACCCTTTAGCTGGTTACGGATTTTTCGAGGCCCAAAACCCTCGTTTACTATGAGTTATTGACATTTTTCATTTTTTTGGAATTTGTGTTAGACTTGTTTTTGTTCTAGCTCACGGCCCATCTGTAATTTTAGGCCCGTTTCAGATTGGTCTGCTGTAACCCTAGCCAGACAATTATCTGTTTTTATACAATTAAATCATTGGCCGCTGATTCCGAATCAAATCATTC
>BQNB010075107.1:0-31577 GCA_026074375.1 Tanacetum coccineum | reverse complement strand
TTGCTACAGTAGCAATTTCATGATGTCTACGAATTTTTAGAATTTTTATAGATTTTTCCCAAGTGTCTAAATGGGTCTGGTCGAGTCAAACTTTTGAGTGGTCCAATCAGGTCAAATTCTGGACACTTTGTGATATTGATTTTTTTAAAAATAGCTAGACTATATATTTTTTTTTAAAAATCACAGTAGTTCATAACTCAATTAAGATGTAGGAAATGTAGTATGGAAATTTTTTTAGGTCGTTTGTTATTTTATTAGTGATCATGAAGTGACTATAAAATTCTGCTATAAACTGAAAACTTAAATAAAGGGATTTAAGGTATTTAAAGTATAAATAAAGTATGGGAAGTATGGTAGAGTGTTTATAAGCATGCTATAAACATTAGTATCCATCAATTAAAAGGTTACATGTTTAAGGCCTTGAAACCTTAATCATGTGTAACACATTAAATTATATTGTGTAGACTTTGCTTGGAATTTGTGTGCGCGTTCGTGAAGCTTGATGTGAGTTTTATAGTCCCTCTTTTTACATTGTTTTTAAATTGGGATGGAAATGATGCAAATGGTTTTGAAATATTTTAATTGCTGTGATTATGTGTTTTAATTGAGTGTGGACATTGTATGACTATTATATAACATTGTGTTACATGTGGGTTGTGAATTACTTGGATGTATTGTGTTTGGCTTGTCAAGGTTTGTGATTTACTTGCATGTACTGTGTTTGGCATGTCAAGGTTTGTTATTTACTTGCATGTACTGTGTTTGGCATTTCAAGGATTGTGATTTACTTGCATGTACTGTGTTTGGCATGTCAAGGTTTGTTATTTACTTGCATGTACTGTGTTTGGCATTTCAAGGATTGTGATTTACTTGCATGTACTGTGTTTGGCATGTCAAGTGTTGTTGATTTGGATCGGATGAGTACACCTACTCAGTGTTTGATTGGATCGGAGGGGTACACCTACCCAGTATATGATTTTGTTGATTTGATATGATGATTGGATTGCATGTTAGCATAAGTTCATGATAGTTCATATTTGTCCTACCTTTCTTTTATTAATCACAGTAATTGATTGAAAGTTTAAATTGTGTGTCTAAACCTATGACTCTCACCAACATATTTGTTGACGTTTTAAGCATCATTTTCAGGTGAGCATAGTGAGGCTAAGGAGGTTAATTTGCGTGGCTAGAAAGACTTTAGGAAGTTTGCATTATGGAGCCTTTTTTTTCTAGAGACTTCATTTTATGTTTTCCATGTTTTGGTTATTTGAATGATCGTATTGTTTCATTTGGATTTATTTTATGTCTATTTATTGTGTGTCCGAATACCCTTAATACAAGACTCCCTCTTGTGTTAGGTGTCGTCATAACACTTTGGATTATATTTAGTTGCATTCTAGTTATTCTCTATTGTTGACATCAATGTGTTGTGATGATGCCTATCATGTTACGCCTCGCGTTTCCGCCTTGGCGGGGTGTGACAATGAGGGAATGAGTGTCTGCATCTTCCTAGTCCTATCCTCCAAACTACCTAACCTTCGAGTTCTGATCAATGCCTGATCATCGTGATCATCATTGTCATCATCATCGTCCTTTTTATCGTCTTTCTCCTCCTCCTCCTCATCGTCATCATCATCAACTTATTTTGGATTTTCCTTATGACTCCCGGGCTCTATCCTAGTACCAGAGTCTTCTTCATCAAGGAATACGGAATAGGCAAACTCCTTAGCATTGATTTGTTATCTTCTCCTTCTACAAGCTTTTCCACATCCTCCTCCAATATTTTCTCTTTTACTGCAGGCACTTTTTCTTGTTCCTCAGCAATTTTGGCGGTTTTGTGTAAAGCGAGGCTCAGTAAGGTTGCTTTATGAATTTCATATCGTTCTTGATCATCACTTGGAGGTGGAGGTGTTGTGGAAACAGATTTTTGCTGCCTAACACGAATCTTGAGAGATGGTTTAGGTGAACTTGTCTCTCCAACATCTCATTTTCCCTTCTTCTTTTGAACAACATTGATTGTGTCATTGTCTGGTTGTAATTTTATGATTTTAAGTTTTAAATTTAAATTTTTCCGACTTAACCAAAAACAACACTTTAACGGGCAGTGTTCCGGATCGGTGGTAGTTTCTTGGTAAGTAGGGTGTCGATCACTAAAAGTGAGAAACAATCTTTCAATTTATTAATATTTTGGTTATCTACACTAAGTTAATTATATTCTATGTTAAACCTATGCTAAACCTATGTTAATCCTAAATCTAACGGATAAGGGGGGGTTTCAGCCTGAGAGTCTGGCACAGGTTTTGTGGTGACTAAAATCAACTTAAGACACTAAAACACACGCAAGCAAATTAACAGAAGATAACAGAACGGTCTAGCCAAATAAAAGAAAAATGTATTAACCATTATTAATCCAATCAGAACGTTGGTTTGTTTATTTAGTGCAATGATTACTTATCTCAAGGCATCATATCATTCTTAAGATTAAGGCGGTACTTCTTCCTTAAACCTAGACACGTAGAATTCTGTCACAATTAAACACATCAGCATAAAGCATCCTTATTTGCTGATTATAATCTATCTTAGGGATTAAAGCAATGGTGATCTTGTTAAACCCTAGCTCATAGAGACTTTACCCACTTACTGCTTAAAGGCAATTCATACACTAGTAGTCCACTAACCAATTCTTTACCAATTAATCGAGAACGTACTCGTTGATCCCAAGGGTCACCTGCCGGTCCAACTAAGCTCGCAATCTAAAGACAAAGATAGGTTATTATTTGTGATCCTATTGGTCTAGATGTATAAATCACTATATGGAGAGCCATCCCGGCATCTAGATGACTTGGTCCGTATCACTAGATCTAGTTGAATGATAGGTCGCATACAAAAGCACGTAAACAAGTATAAACTGATAAACATAAACAAGCAATCAACGATAAATTAAGCAATCGAGATAAACAAACCAAACATTCAGATCTTCATAATAATGGCTAATACCCAAAGGTATTAGCCTTCAAACTTCATAATCAATACAAGAGTAATAATTTAGCCAAGGTAAACTAACCGAGTTAACGGATGATACCAAAAACTGAACGATTACAAAAGTATAGGAGAATAAAAGTTGTTTCCTATGGAATTAATCACGTTGCAAGACCTCTTCTGCTCTTCTTTTCCTCTGAAAATCAAATTTTATGGTTTAGGTATCGAAAATGTGATTTAGCACACTTGAAACTCGTTTTTAAGTTTTCTATTTATAAGGTCTGGAAAAAGGTCAATACGGCGTATCGAAAGTCTTTGGTACGGCGTATTGGGGGTTTCTTGGAGTAGAGACCACGTTCGATATCTTCCCTGGATACGGCGTATTGGTCTTGTTTCCTTCGTGGTCTTTTGTGAAGTGCAGGCACAGATACGCCGTATCTTCCTTGATGGATACGGCGTATTGGTTGTCAGAACAATAATCTTCAAATGTATTTATTTAAGCTCTAGAATGCGTGCCTTTTATTTCCATAGCTTGGATACGGCGTATTGGTCTTCCCTGGATACGGCGTATTGGTCTTGTTTCCTTCGTGGTCTTTTGTGAAGTGCAGGCACAGATACGCCGTATCTTCCTTGATGGATACGGCGTATTGGTTGTCAGAACAATAATCTTCAAATGTATTCATTTAAGCTCTAGAATGCGTGCCTTTTTGCTAATCTTCACCAAGTACTCAATAGTTACTGCAATTCTCAAATACAAACGATTAAGTAACAATTCTTTGCAATAATTATATAAAAGGGGTTATTTTCATGGGATAAATGATGCTATAAAAGTGACGTTATTTGATGTCATCAAATATCCCCCCACTTGAATCCTACTTTTCCTCAAGTACCCTTTAGAAGTTTATAAAAATGTATCCCTAAGGATTTTTCCATTAGGCATTTATTTGATCAATTAGAAGTACACAACTAAACACCTTACGAAATAGGAAAATGAAAACACTCAAATCACTCAACTAATCTATGTGGTAACATGTAACTAATTCGCTCAATTGCTCGGTTGTGACGAGTATTCTATCATATGCTTGGCAAGGATACACATCTCCACCACTAGAGCTAAGCAGTAAAAAGTTTATAAAGGTAAAATGGGTTTTTATAATAAGGATTAAGGTTGATCATTCTACGATCTCTTACCAAACGTACCACACCAACAAGGCAGCTGAAGCACACATACATGGCCGCAACGATGGAATAGACATGTGTGTTCGATCACATCCTCATTCGAGTTTAACCAAGGGTTAGGATGAAGAATGATATAAGGTAGGGATCTTCTAACTTTCACCAATAGTAATAAACCAACAAGGCAGCTGAATCATGCATACATGGCCGTAACGAAGGAATAGACATGCATGTTCGATCACATCCTCATTTACGTTGTTGATCCCTTTTGAACATATCTTACTTAGCGTGTTAAAGCTTAGTTATGTTGGATAGATCCAAAACAACTATTGTAGAAACTAAGATTAAGAATATCACAAACTATGCGGAATCTAGTTTGCAATACTAAGAAGAACAATGAAATAGTAAAACAAGATCTTGCTAAACTTTCAATATATTGAACATAATCAAAGTTACATAATAACCTTGAAACTATGAATACTAACTATGAGAAATGACTTCTAGATCTGTATTACTCTAACTGTGCCTTAGGGTTTCTTTTATACACCAAGAAACCCTAATGGGCTTACAAAACGCGTTAAGTGATCAATGCATATCTATTCCTAATATATTTCATGCATATCACTTTAGCAGTACTAACTATATAACTAACAGTACTAACTATTATAACTAACAATACTAATAAACTAACAGTACTAACACTTTGTACTGGCAGCACTACCTATTACACTAACAGTACTAATGACTTAGACTATTTTCTCTAATCTTCAGCAGCAGCACAAACTTGAACCAATATCACTAAGTTGTAGGAGCCTCTAATTCCCAACAATCCTCCCCTAAACTAGATATTCACCTTGTTAATCATCAAGTTTCTTCATTATCTGCATTTTGAGCACTAAGAGGATGTATCCAAACACCTTACTGTAACACCCCCAAAATGGGTCGCAGCGGAATAAGGGTCCGGGGCATGTTACTTCTCAGATCAATAACACAAGATATATATAGAACGACCAAAAAGTCGTTTTAAAACTGATACATTGGATTTAACAAATATTTGATACAAATATCCCGAAGCTTTAACTTGTTCCTTGTTATTATTACAAAGATACTGGTTCTCAACACATGAGTTTCCCAAAACATAATACAACTATATCTTTAGCATGACATCCAAAACAAAATCACCAATGTATCATTAGCACCTTATGCTTACTGATCTCCTGAAAAACATTGCTTTAAAACGTCAACAATAATGTTGGTGAATTCATAGGTTTGATAAATTGTATATTGTAGGACCACAAGATTTCCCAAGTTTACGATAATGCAACAGATGCAGACATCATATAAATGTAATTACGTTGCCCTAAGCTCATGACATTGAAGCTCGACATAAATGAATACCATATAAATGATTTCTGCCCGATTAGATGTTTAACCCGAAACATCCCCAATCCGACATGCTATACGTTCGTTCTCGGTGATAGCTAGTTACCCGAACGGGATGGTCAATCCCAAATAGATCTATTCATAACATTCACGCTCACATAATGTAATTCACAACTACATCTATGCAATTGACAGTTCATGATAATGGGCTCAACTTAGGTTATCGCTACTTAGGCAAACACGTAATCAATATAAAATATACACTTGCGTCTAATTTATAAAACAAAGCATGTTTCCACCCCAAAGTTATAAATCATTGAAATCGTAAAAATATGGGGCTATGAACTCACTTGAAGTTACTGACTTGCGGTAAAGTAAATGATCGAATGAAACCTAAATTTAACATAGTCGTATAAGAATTAATCGCTTTGATTTACACTAAATCATATACAAAGTCTATGTTAGTTACATCATACTATCTGTTCGGGCTCATCATTATTTAAGAGGTCATGTAGTGATCGTATGAAGAGCTAGGACACTTTTAAATCGTTATCAACAACTCGGTCGATACGCCACCCCGAAGAGGCCTCATTATGAAACTCCCTAGTAATATAGTACTTTGATAACCACATATAATTCTATATAGTTCAATCACCATCTAATTGTTTTGGTAAAATTGTGTTTAATAAGTAAAAACGTTTATAATATCCGTTGTAGTAAATATAGCATAACTTTTGCGTTTTAAGCCCGATTTTGACGTTTCTTATGCCCACGCTTTCGTATTAGGACGAGTTATCATAATTTGACATTTTCATATTTTTGATCCTCTGATGAACAGTACTTTTTACTGTTCAAACCAGTTATAAAGTTATTTTTATAGTTTTAGTTATCGTAAAACCCGTAAACGTCGTATTTTATTCATTATAGCTCCGTTTTTAGTGATTCTTTCGAGCACGTTCTTGTTATTGAAAATTCTATCAATTTATAAGGTTTACAAAAATAAAAGTTTCTGTCGTGAATAGTGTTTTACTGTTCATCAAAGTTTATAAAATTATTTTTATAAACCTTTAATTACCGAATACTCGCGAAATTCATAACTTCTTCATTATTAATTGAAAAATCATGATTCTTATCATTTTATAATCCTAAAAATGTGTTTTATTTAGTAAAAATATCCAACTTGCTGTTTCATAAGATTTTTTTATAAAAGTTATTTTATAATCCGTTTAATCTACGTATAACTCGTAATTAGCGTAACTTTTTTGTTATTTATCCGTTTGACAAGTTTCTTACCTTTTCGGAATCGTCATGAGTCGTAGAATATTTATAAAACATAATACCCACTGTTTGGAATTCGACTCCAAACAGCCCTTTAATATCTATGTATTAACTTATTTATTAAACTTGTTTTATATACTTTTTAAGTAAGTAATTTCCACAAGTTTTTCCCCTACTATTAATATACTATATCATATATATTATATCGTCCATAAGTCCAAAATTTGCCCATTTGTCCAAGTTAACAACTCCATAACCTCACATGAAATCATAACATCCTTAAGTAAACTTTTACTTCCAAGTTTACACTTATATATTTTCCACTTTAATCAACATGTTACCATACTTATAGATTCATTATTCCATGATATATAAAACAACATAACATAAGAAAAAGTGTACAAAATCATAATTACAAGTGAAACTCTTTTTACATGATTAAAAAGCCCTAAATGGTGATTTAGCTATAAATAATTTATATACGCATAAAATCATGTTTATGAAATAAATGAGAGTTTTAGATAACCTTATATGAGATGTAGTATGATAGAAAACAATATCTAAACCCTTGTTTAGATATCAACCCAAAGTTAACAAGCTTAGAAAACCCTAGTTTTCTTTTAAAAACCATAGCTTTCTTCCTTTTCTTCAACACTTGAAATGATTAACTAAGGCTTCGAAATACTTTAAGGTATCTTAGATATGTTATATGAGAGTGTGTAAATGTAGTAGGATAAAATGTTATGGATGGTTCTTGGTTTTTATTGTTGGACGTGGGCAAGACAAGAGAAAAATGGAAGATTTGATGATTTTTTTGTCAAGAGAAGTGATATATGTTAGATCTTCTTGCAATAAAGGATTTATATAATTGAAGGACTAGCAAAGTAAGGGAAAACAAAGACCAAAGATTATGGTCCAAGGGGGCGGCAAGATAAGGGTCTTGGGGGAATAGTTGGTCAAGCAACTAGTCATGCATTACTTCATTAATGGTTTGTGTTCTTATGTCCTCCAATAGTAGGGATCATCCCATGATTTCAAGGGTTTGTGTTGCTAAATGTTAAAAATATCTAACTATATCATTAATAAAAAATCAGTATTATACTTTGATCTTTAAAAATAAAAGTCATCATGTAAAAGTGTAGTTTTTTATATAAGAGAGGTATACTTGTATGTCTTGCTTATTTATAATAAATGGGGCGTCACTTTTAATACCATGGGTAAATTTTATAAACTTTTTGATCAATGGAAATAATATTAGGCATTTGTTGAAGCGTAGATTTATTAATGTGGTTCCGGGTATGCCTAAACGTACTTTATTGAGAAACGTAAACACTTTACGCAATCGATAAAATTAATATGAACAAAGACCATAATTATTCTCAAAAAAATTATTTAATACTTGATTTATGTAAACGTTTAATTGATTGATGCCCGTTTATATTGAATAATCGCTTTTAGCTTACGCGATTTAACTTAACACTTTAAACTTAAAAGCAAACGCGTACAATACTAAAAATAAATAACGAACTTATTGATGACGTCAATGACCCTAAAACACGGGGTGTTATACTTATCCTCATCATTCCTAAGGTAAATCGATTTCATATTCTCTTTTTCATCATTTAAAAATGAATCATATTGTTCTATATTATGGGGCATTTTATAGGCGATCTCCTCATTTCTATTTGTGAGCCTTACTACTCCTAATGATGAATCATAAGTCATGCTGGATAGCTCAACAAAGGGTTTTCCTAAAACAACATGTGATACCCTAGGATTAATGACCGAACTAATGTCTTTAATAATCATGAAATCCGAGAGATATGTAAAGTTCCCTAAGAATATATGTATACCTTTAACTCTACCCATGAAGTTGTTAAGTCCACTAGGGCTCTTGGGGTTCTTCCTAGGTGCAAGGCGGTTTTTCATTATCCAATTATAGCAACTTATACTCATGATGTTCAAAGGAGAATCTAAGTCAATGTAGGCCCTTTTGATGTGCACGTGTCCTATGTTGAAATGTATCTTAAGATTTCATGGGTTTCCTCTTTCGATGATGGGATCTCTTACAATTTCAGACAAATACGGGTCATGCATCAAGTACTTGTAGTATGCAAGCTCACTACAAGTTGGGAATTTTTCAAAGTTATTTCCTTCAAATTCCTCTTCTCCTACATCATCATCCTTATTCAACTCATCACCACTAGGGTATTCATCATCCTTAATGAGTTCTATGAGCATTACATTACTATCCATTTCTTTCTTACAAACAACTCCATAATAAGATGATTGGGGTTTTAAATTCAATGACTCTAAGATTGAGTTGAGTTTAAGAACTTTTTCAATTAAGAACAAGGGCGGAACCTCGGGTGGTGGGTTGGTGTTATCCATTTAGAAGGCTGTTTTGAAAACAATTTTACGAACAAAAACATGAAGAAAAGATAGACTACAAGAAAGCTAATTAGACAGAAAATTAAATATTACTCGAAAGGATTCAAGTAAGTAGATCTAAGATGCCAAAAACTTTTGATGAGGTTGTAAACTTCACTTCAAGTTTTACAACTCCCTAGGCAGGGTACCTAATCGTTTTAGTGTAGTATAGGCATGACACGGGGGTTGTTATCGTTCTCTAGGGGAATAGGCATCAGTAAAGGTCCTAATTGAATCTCAGGTTTTGAAGGTGGTTTGTTTTGAACTACTAATTAAAACTAAAATAAACTAACTAAGATTAGGGTAACTCGTATGATGAGAGAATAATGTTTACTTAATCATGTAGAGAATCCTTGGTAGCTTCTCCTAACTCTATTGCCTTGTGACACTTGTGATGTATATGTAGGTACTATTCTAATGCATGGCGAATTACACGAAAACGTCGTCTACGAAATAACTAACTAGAGCAACGCATAAGTAAGGTAGTATGACGACTATTACAAGGCCTCTAGTCTAGATAAATGCTTTTATCTTAATACCTAAAGGGGATCATCCACACACAGGTAAGGTAGTATGAAGACTATTACCGGTGGAATCCTTTCTACGCAATCATGTCACCTAAGATCTCATGATAAGGGACTAAACATGCACATACATCAACAAGAGGCAACAAAGTTAAGATCTACACACCAATTTACATACAATCATAAGCCAACACTTAAAAGATCTAGCCAAACATCTTCAAGTAGAGGAAGAACAATTATATATCAAACAATAAGACATATTGAAAGATAAAATATAAAAGAACTTCACTATAATGAATCAAGCAACTAGGGATAGTATAGAAGGGTTGGGAAACCCTAAAGTACTCCTAAAATATGGTACACCTTGTTCTCTCATGAACTAAACCCTGATTTCTTCTATCAAAAGTGTATATGAAAAACGTAGAATTAAGTTTGTATATATAGAATTCAGGTCGCGATGACGTCACCATTTTCGAGACGATATATATATATATATATAATTAACGCTTTGGTGTGTTGTGATTTGTCGTTTTTAATTTGTTTCATCTTATATACGTGTGTATGTGCAGATGGAGACCTCAGCTACTAGAGAGTACCCGTCGCTGATCCACACCTTCTTCTTGACACATACTGTTGGCGGCGTATTCTTGAACCCCGAGGACAAAGCTCTTTATGTAAGTTTTGTTCCAAAACACGCACTTTAATGATTTGTCGAGAAATAATGTAGTGACCCGACTAATATATTAACTATCTTGTGTTTTTGTGACTACATAGGATGAGATGCTGAGGCTACAGGGTCTAGGCTCCAACACCCCCACGGGTGTGCCCTACACTGAGGATGAGATCATGGCCATTGTTCGCGGGGGCAAGCAGCGGGGGCACATTCCCGGTGTTGGACGGGTTTTGCCAGGACAGGGCACGGTCATTCCTCCCCCATCTCAAAGCACGCACTCCGCCGATATCGCTAGGCTCAAAAAGAGGGAGAAGCGGCTCACGAAACAAGTGAACATGTTCATGAGGTTATTTAGGAGTGACGACAAGTTTTCTCAGATGCTTAATCAGCTTGAGTCACAACCTGAGTACGGTGGTGGCAGCGGGAGTGGCGGGTGCGGGGATGATGAGCCAGGAGATGATGAGGACGGCGGCGAGGATGAGGAGGATGAGGACGATAGTTAGGGGATTTTGGGTAAGTATATGCTATTTTGTGTCTTGAAGTATATATTGGCGACCCTTATGTGAATATTTGTTTCCCCGTACGTTTAGAACATGTTATCTAAGTGAATATTGACTTGTATCTTGCGGATAATGGAAGTTTTGTGACTTCGTCACCCGTTTTGTAGATTATATTGTGTTTATTCGGATTTTGGACGTATTTAGCTTTATTATATCAAATGCGTTGATCGTATTGTGTTTTGGTACAAGTTGTAATGTATTTGGGTAGATTCTATATTGGTTTATACAGGTTTGAGTTTTGGTAGATTTTTTCCGGAAAAAATCTGGAAATTGCCTGCTGTGCAGGCTGCACAAAAAAAATTTGCAGACTTTTCCCGGGCGACATGTCGCCCGGGATAACCTTAAATAAATATTTTTTTAAACATTATCCCGGGCGACATGTCGCCCGGGAAATATTAAAAAATATATATTTGAAACCTTTCCCGGGCGACATATCGCCCGGGAAATATTAAAAAATATATATTTAAAATCTTTCCCGGGCGACATGTCGCCCGGGATTCTTATTAATAATTTATTTAATAAACTTATTTTAACATTTTCCCGGGCGACATGTCGCCCGGGATTCTTATTAATAATTTATTTAATAAACTTATTTTAACATTTTCCCGGGCGACATGTCGCCCGGGATTATGCCTAATTAATTAATTAATTTTCGTATCCCGGGCGACATGTCGCCCGGGAAAACCATCCACCGTGGCACTTAATTGTTTGACTGAAACTATGTGGGCCCGGCGATGTCGCCCGGGAAGGAATCCCATTCGAGCTTTTCCGTTCCACTTATCCCGGGCGACATGTCGCCCGGGAAAGCTATCCCCAGCGACAAGTCGCCCGGGAAACCCCGGATTTGTCCCCGGGGATAGTGGCAAATGTTGTAGTGATCATCCAAAGGAAGAATCAAATAAACTTCTTCTTTTTCTTCATGTACAGGTTATGTTGGAATATGTTCATATATGAATTAATATATGTCCAAAATATTTATTTGAACCTAAGGGGATGCACACGTTATACGTAAACAATGTTTAAATAGCGTGTTTAGCAAACGATCGTTAAATGTTAACAAATATTAAATATTAGTCATTTAAAGAGTTAAGGGACTAAATATATAAAACCGAAGAATGAAAGGGTGTGGTTTGACTCTCCTTCTCCTAGGTGGGCTGAAAATATAATCCTAATGGGATTAGGAAAGCCTTGAGGACTATATATATAGAGTTTTGGGTTTTCATTAAGATCATAACTTGAAAAACAAAAAAATACAAATCGTCCTTGTGGGTTTTTAGCTCGACCGAACCTTTAAACCTTTAAAGGTTTTCGGTTTTCTTCCCTTCCCTGTTCGATCGCTTATTAAACCCTCAAAGGGTTTTTCGTTGGTTTATTTTTCTACACAATATGTCAAGCATGATGGGTTTCTTGTTTGTGGATTTTTGTCATTTATCTAAAAGCGTTCTATCTAGACGAGATTTTTGGCAGTTTTCACAGAATAATGGATTTTGTTTGGGCAACATGATGCCATTATAACAAATACGTTTGCTCAAGAAGCCAATTAATCAATTATGTGGTTTGAAAAGAATGAGACATGGTTGTGTGGTGTATAAATCAGCATTCCGATATGGTCACTCTCCAGTTAGGGTATAATGTCTTTTAGATATTTTTGTTGGGTTCTGATGTCATTTCTGTTTTTTGATTGGTGGCATAGTGATGTGTCTTTTGCAGTTTTGCAAGATAGAGATTTGGAAACTGGAACTCTGAAACCGATACATTTGCTGGATTTCATATGAAATTTAAAATTTAACCGTTCTAAAATGTTGTACTTGCAAAACTTTCGTTCATAGCGCCTTGAACTAAATTAGTCTTCAAATTCAAATTTACTCCAAACTGCCAATGTAGCTTCCTGTATGAACTAGGTTTTGATTTCTATATTGTATGTACTTGTATCTAGTACCTTGTTTACTTACTATACCATAAAATTTGTTTGCTGGTAGGTCTTATTTGTACGATGTAGACAAACTGGTGTATGATACATACCTCCGGTCCCCCAAAATTATTGTCCACTTTTGACTTTCTTAGTCTTTCTCTCTCAACTTTGACCTTAAATATTTTTGTTTGTGCTATTTAATATTTGATGCATAATATATGAATGGATTGAGTTTTAAATGTATTTTTCATTGGTATAATTTTTATCAAGTATTATGTAACATAAACAAAATTATTTAAGGTCAAAGTTGACATAGAAAGACTCAGAAAGTCAAAACTGGACAATAATTTTGGGGCGGAGGTAGTAATAGATTTCTTGTAAGAGATGATGTTCAAATGTATTTTCTACTATATGAATGGTAAACAAAAACACAGCTATCGCTTTCTCCGGCCGCCGGCTTAGCTTTCTCTGTGTTCTGAGGTTCACTCCCATCATTTCTTTTTTTTTCTATATCTTTTCTCATTGATCATGTTGCATAATAGACAAGTGTTCGGTCATACTGTCTTTATGGTAGTTGTATTTTGTGGTCAAGTCATTAATTTCTGGTGAGCGGTCATGGTGGTTTACTCTCTAGCAGCGTTATCTATGGTGAGGTAGTTCAGGTAGTCTCGTGGATATGATGCGTATGAGATGGTTCGAGATGGTTCAAGGTGTGTTGTGGAGACGGTGAGATTGTGAGATACACTACAACAATATAAGGGTTTGTGGTTCGAGCAAACTTAGGGTCGGCCAAAGTCTGACCCTTAAATTACCATGGGCCACTAATTTAACAAAATAAGTTTGGGTGACATTTCAGGGTCGACATGTCGACCTTAAAATTTATATATACCTTTATATATTATTTTAATTTTGGGTCGAAATTTGGTGTCGACAATGTCGACCCTAATTTTGGGTATTGAAAATTTTGGGTTCGAAATATATGGCGCGGGGGGTGTTTAAATTTGGGAAATTTTGGAAGGCAAATGTAGGGTTCACATTATATTTGTCATTTTAGGGTCGACAAATGTCGACCCTAAACTCTTTGTATATATAAAACATTTATTCCACCCAATAAACCTTTTATTGATAAATCTCTTTTTTATATTAAAAATAATTAAAACTATATTTAAAAATGAATTAAATAAAAAATTTAATTTAAAATTACTATTAAAAAATTAAAAATCATTTAAATAATATTAAATATGAATAATAAAATTAGGGTCGACCAATGTCGACCTAAATTTCTTTTTTAAAATTCAGACTAATCGTAACTAAAATGTTATTTTTAATTTATTATTTTATCATTTATTAGTTTGCTTATTGATTAAAATTTACTTTCAAAGTTAACTGAATTGAATGTAGTTGAACCCACAAATAAAATTTTACTCAAAATACACGGGAATATTTCCTAATCAATTACGTTTCTTATTATAAACATCAAATTACATTAGAAATCGATAATCACTCAAATATTTAAAGCATATGGAATTACATTCCAAATGTATTTAATTTATCTTTAATGAAAAAACTATCCATACTAAGTTTTTTCCAATCTCATTCTAGAGCTCGTGAAGTTATTGCAGCTGGAATCAAGTTGTGGTTTATTCAGGATGCCTTTCCATCTCTAGTGGCTCCCTCTAGTTATCTTTATTTTGACTCTTAGTGTCTTTATCTTTTCAGCCAAGAACTTACAATTTGAGCACTCTGCCTTTTCGAGATTCTATGCAGATCTAGAAGATCTCGGAGAATAACTTGGACGTGTTGAAGTTCCCGAAGAATAACTTGGAGGTGTTGACGATCCAGAAGAAGAACTTATATGGAGCCTGAGGTCATCCATCCACATAAAGTAGCCACATCCTCTATCTTGAGTTCCTGGCTGTTACGTAATAAGGAAATCATAAGAAAGTTTGATTATATCGCTCCATCTGGTGGCAGTTGATCGAGGTGGTGGTGAATGTGGTGGTGGTTATGAGGATACGAGTGTGTATGCTTGGGAGGATAAGATACTATCTGCTTTTATGGTAAAGAAGAGTGCTTGGCGGGAGTATTAGGGGGAGTATTTGGCTGGGAGTATTTGGCGGGGAGTTTTTTGCCGGGAGTATTTGAACCCTAAACTCATACGTTGAACCTCTAACGTTATAACCCTAACATCCTGACTCATCCGTTTGAAACGTTAACGTTTAACCCTAACATATCGAATCGTCCGTTAACCTCCTAAGTATAAAACCTCTAACATATCGACTCAATAAGTGGACGTCTACGTATTAACCCTAAACCATATTCGACTCGTCCGTTAAACGTCTAATGTATAACCATAACATATCGATTCGTCCGTTGAACGTCTAATGTATAACCATAACATGTCGGAATCATCGTTATTGAAGTCTAATGTAAAACCTTACCATACGAGCTCATCAGTTGAACGTCTATGTATAACTCGTAATAAATATAACTCATCCGTTGACTCTAACGTATACCCCTAACATCTCGCAGTCTCGTTTTGAAACCACTAAGTATACACCCTAACATCTCGACTTATCCATTAACGTTCTAACGTATCACCCTAAATATCGAGTCGTCCGTTTGAACATCTATTGTACAATCATACATATTGATCATCCGTTGAACTCTCTAACGATATAACAATAACATCTCGACTCGTCAAAACCTCTAATGTATAACCTAAAATCTCGAATCATCCGTTGAACGTTTAACGTATAAACCCTAACATATCGACTGCGTCCATTTAGACGTCTAATGTATAACCATATACATATCGACTCATTACATCTGAACGTCTAACGTATAACCCTAACATCTTGACTCATCCGTTGAACCTCTAACGTATAACCCTAAACATATCGACTCGTCGTTGAACGTTCAAACGTATAACCCTAACATCTCGACCATCCGTTGAACCTCTTACGTATAACCTTATCTTATCGATCTATCTATTAAACGTTAATGTATAAACCCTCACCTATCGACTCGTCCGTTTGAACGTCTAATGTACTATCATACCATATCGGACTCATCCGGTTGGAACCCTCTAACGAATAACCATAACATCCTCGACTCGGTCGTTGAACCTTCTTAAGTATAACCTAAACATCTGACTCATCCGTTGGAAACTCTTAACGGTATAACATAACATCTTGAATCATCCGCTTGAACGTCTAATGTATAACCCTAACAAATCGACTCGTCCGTTGAACGGCTTAATGTACAAATATATACCATATCGACTGCATCCGTTGAACTCTAACGATACCATAACATCTAGACTCGTCCGTTGAAACTCTAACGTAGTAACCCTAACATCCCGACTCAGCCGTTGAACGTCTAACGCTATAACCCTAAACATATCGTTCGTTGTTGAACGTGTAATGTATAACCATAAATATCGACTGTCGTTTTGAAACGTCTAATGGTCCAATCCATTACATATGATCATCCGTGAACGTCTATGTGTACAACCATAATATATCGACTCATACTCGTCCGTTGAACGTCTAATGTATAACCATAACAAATCGGACTCATCCGTTGAAAGCGTTAATGTACAAACCATACCATATCGACTCGTCCGTTTTGAACGTTCTAATGTATAACCCTAACATATGGACTCATCGTTTGACCTCTTAACGTTTATAACCCTAACATCTAACTCGTCCGTTTGAACCTCTAAGTATATCCCATATCTCTCGATCAATCCGCTTGTTGAACGTTCTGCGTATAACCCTAACATCTCGACTCGTCCGTTGAACGTCTAATGTACAATCATACTATAACACCCTGTGTTTTCAAGTCATTGACGACGTCAACAAATCCGCAATGTACATTTTGTATTGTACATGTTTGCTTGAAATTGTAAACGTTAGGTTAAATCGCGTACGCCAAATATGATCTGTTTAATTGTGATACGGGCATAAACCATCAAACGTTTACTCAATTCATGTGTTATATAATTATTTTTGATAATAATTATGGTCGTTGTTCATATATTCTTTATGGTTTTTTTTGGTTACGTAAGTTAAATACGTTTTGCGATAAATGTACGTTGAAGAATACACGGGATAAGCACGTTAATTTATTAACGCTTCAACAAATACCCTTGATTATACCCAATACCTAAAGTTTTATTAAACTTTAGCCAAGTAAATATTACTTACACCTTGTACACTAGAAAATAAAGTTATACACAAGTATTTACAAATGGACATCATTTAAATAAAGTTACAAGTTGTAACTTGTTTATATATTCACTAGTAATATGTTTACTAGCCAAAAGGCTTCTAGAAGCCCTCCCCCCCCTCATTTCACATGGCACAACTACACCAATGAGATAAATGAGTAGATTTCTATAGAACTTGGTCAAATATACATCCCTTGCATTTATGTCATAGCCATAACATGTTGCTTTGACTTAAGACACAAAGACAAGACTCCTTAAAACCCTCATCTTGCCCTTAGACCAACTATTGCAATCTTTTTGACCATCTACATCTTATATACATGCATGGCTAGCAAGTAACTCATACAAGCATAACACTTAGAGAAAAATTCACAAAAACACTCTCTTTGACCCTTATAGAGCCCACGGCTCAAACACCCCTCAATAGCAAAGCCATACAAAATTTTCTACAACCCATACCCTTCTATATACACCTATTCTAAGATATACTAAGGCATTTGCAAGCATTGAATCACCATTTCCAAGTATTTCTCAAGTAAAAGAAAGCTAGGGTTTTGTGGCTAAACAAGGGTTTAGCACTTGTTCATCATCATCATCTCACATCATAAGGTCTATTTAAACTCTTCATGTTCTTATAATTTTCATTTTTATGCATATGATTATTCTATTTAGCTTAAATCACCATTTAGGTTTTATTCATGAAAATGAAGTTTATACTTGAAATGATCATTTTACACACTTATATACATGTGGTGTTATTACTTACATCATGTTAACAAGGATGAGAAAATATTGTATCAAGTTATTTTGGTGTAAAAATGATTATGGGTAAATTGGGTTATAATAATTTCTAATATGTTTCAATGTGAAAGAAATACAAATTGACATGGTTACGGTTAATTATGGGACTCTATATGATGTTATATGATCATTAAAATGAGGTTATATCAAAGTGAGAAAACTTGTACACCTATGATTTATATGAAAAATGGCTATACATGAACTTATGGTAAAATGGATTAAGTATAAAAGTTATGCCTTATCATGAATTATGAAGGACTTATAAACTTTGGACAAAATGACTTTGATGGGATTATGGATATAATATACATATGATATATGATATATATAAAGTATAAGACTTGTAGTAAAAAGGGATAAAGTGGTAAATATAAAAACAAGGCCAAAATGAAACTTATAGAATGTCATGCAAAAATTTGTCCCAAAAAAGTTAAAGACATAATCATTTTATATTTTTTATAAGATAATACATTTCACGACGATTCCGAAAAGGTAAGAAACTTGGTTAATTAAACGGTATTAATAACGAAAAGTTATCGTTAAAAACGAGTTATACGTTAATAACACGAAGTGCGTATGTAATTTTTTATAAAAACATTTGTTATAAAAAGTATAAATAGCAAGGGTTAATATTTTAATAAAATAATACATATTTTTAGGATTTCCAAAATGATAAGAATCGTAATTTTTCAATTAATAACGAACGAGTTATGAATTTCGCGAGTTTACGACAATTAATACTTTTATAAAACTATTTTTATAAAAGTTACTATTCATGACAGAAAGTTATATTTTTGAAAACCTCATAAATATAGAAACTTTAAAAAATACGAGAACGTCCTCGGAAAGATCATTAAAAACGGAGTTTAACGAATAAAATACGGACATTTACGGGGTTTTTTACGACAAAACAAATACGAAATTTACATGTCTGTTATGAACAGTAAAAGTTACTGTTCATCAGGGGACAAAATTTATGAAAATGTCAAATATCGATAACCCGTCTTAATACGAAAAGATGGACATAAGAAACGCGAGAATCGGGTTTAAAACGCGAAAGTTATGCTAGTTTTACTAAAACGGTAATTATAAACGTTTTAACTTATTAAACACAATTTTACCAAAACCATTAGTTGGTGATTGAGCTATATAGAATATTATGTGGTTATCGAAGTACTATATTACTAGGGAGTTTCATAATGAGGCCTCTTCGGATGGCGTATCGACGAGTTGTTGGATTTACGATTTAAAGTGTCCTAACTCCTCGTACGTCATGTCATGACCTCTTTAATTATGATAGCCCGAACGATAGTACGAAGTAACAACTATAGGATTATATTCAATGTTGTTGATTAAAGTACTCGGTACTTATACGACCTTAATTTAATTAGGTTGCATTTGATCAATTCGCGTGGCGCGTTATTTGTGATACACTTGGCATTGATATATTGGATTATCAGAACTCAAGACATGCGAAGTTCATTAGCCCCACATATTTACATTTCAATGATTTATAATTATGGGGGTGAAAACATGCTTTTTTATAATTAGACGCAAAGTATTGATTACATGTTTACCATAAGTAGCGAGAACCCAAGTTGAGCCCATTTACCATGAACTGCAATTGCATAGATGTAGTTGGGAATTCATTATGTGAGCGCATGAATTTATTTAATATATTCTATTATTCGGGAAACTACCTCCCCCCGTTCGGGATGATTAAGCTACATCGGGAACGAACGTTATAGCAATGTCGAATTTATGATGTTTTCGGGTTGAACCATCTAGATCAGGGCAGAAATTGCAATAAATAGTTTAAATGCAAGAAAAGATCGTCGAGCTTCAAGTGTCATGAGCTTTAGTGTAAATTAATCTAGTTTTGTGATGATCTGCCTTTGTGCATAATATCACTGCAAATTCTTGTGCGGTCCTTGCACATTAAGATTTTTATCAAGCCTATGAATTCACCAACAATTTTGATGACGTTTTTTAAGCAAATGTTTTTCAGGGAGAACAATAGCAAAGGGATGCACCAAGGATGCATTGGGTTTATAATTATAATTTGGAATGTCAACTGCTTAAGATTTAGGTGCACTCTATTGGGGAAATGTATTGTCAGCTTTTTAAAATATTCACAATGAAACAAGTAAATGCTATATGCTTTTGTATAGATTCTTTCACTTGAATCCAATGTATCATTTAAAAACGACTTTTTGTGTCGTTCTTATATATCTGTGCTATTGATCTTGAAGTAACACGCCCCGGAACCCTTATTGTCCCGTTTTCGACCCAATTTTGGGGGTGTTACAAAATAGTGATTGTTGCACTTACTAAGGTTAAAAGATCAAATACCTCAAGACATATCTTTACATTAAAGAGTGAAAGTGTTTTCAAGACTTCAAAGATCTGTAGAGGTGAAGGCTAAACAAGAAAAAGGTATGTTTGAATATTCAATTGATCTGAATACTAATCAAGATGAAGATACAAGCTGTGCATGGAAGAAGATTTCAATAAGAAGTTTTAAACTGAAGAAAACTTGAAGTTAAGCAAGTTAACATCAAGTTAGGGGAGGATTGTTAGGAAATATTGTAAAGTACTGCTGGCAGATAACAAAGTACTGTTAGTGATATTAAAGTACTGATCATTATGTTAAAGTACTGTTAGTTATAGAAAGTACTGTTAGCAATATCAAAGTACTGCTTATAACAGTTTTAGAGTTTTAGAAGGATTGTATTAGGAGAAGATAAGCATGGCAGGTTGTAAGCCCAATAGGGTTAATCCTTGATGTCTATAAAAGGACCCCTTGGAAGGCATAGTTAGGTACGAGAACAAGTACGAGTCTTAGAAGAAGTATTAGCGATTAGTATTATTAGTGTTTAGGAATCTGCAAAGTTAGGCAGGTTCAAGGTGTGATAATAAAAGTAATCTTTTGATTATTGCTGTGTGTTCTTCTTAATATTATCAATTAGATTCCGCATAGTTGATAGTATTCAGTGTCAGCGTTTCATAGTTATTATCTTGGATTTATTCAAGGTAGTAATATCCTTTACAAAGTTTAAAGGGTCAACATATAATATAACATCCGATCATAGACAAAGCCCAATAGGCCCAACAGTAAGGACCCACGAAGTGTAATAACTCTTACAAGCTTATTAAGGTGACCTACAGCTTATTGAAACTATATAGTCCCTTATACCCTTTAAAAACAAATGAACCTTAAGGACCTATGAACAAATTTTCAGTAAATGGTTGTTGGGCCAACGAGCCCAATAAGCACAAATAAGCTCATCCAGCTTATCAATAAGCCAAACAGCTAAGCAAAACTTAAATAAGCTTAACGAATGCATTGTACTACCCCGAACTAACTTTAACATAACCGAGTAATAACCATTATGGTACTAACAGTACTAGACAATATATTCTAACCCCAGGCATAACTAATTGCTACCAGTAGTAATGACTATATCTAAACCAGTAGTAACCATGTAGTACTACCTGAGTACTAATGACAATACTAATTCTACCAGGAGTAACAATATGCTAACCAGTAGTAATGACTATAACTACCAAAGTAACTATAAAGAATAAATTTCATTTTTGTAAACTCAAAGGACCTTATTATGTAAATTATCAAAACTAAAAGCTTACAATGTAAATTTTATATTATATAAACCTAGGGACTTAAAGTGTATATATCTAGTAAGCTTAAGGTATAGTTGTGATCAAGAAGTGAAATAAAAAAAACGCTTAAAGAATCGTCAAATATTAATATATTCGTACATTAAACTGGTTTAATTATACGACTAAATCAATAAGCATATTTAATAAAGAAAAGTATATCCGTTGTCCCAAGAGCCATCAAACAATTGGTCAATACATAAAACACGTACACCACCACACACAAGTGATAACAGTTATAAATAAACTAGCAAACTTATACATTGTAGTTTATACATGAGTCTTTAGAGCCAAAACTTTAGACTAAGAACTGGCCGTATTTACTTAGGTATTTGACGAGTGATTCATACTTGGAAATCTATTATCAATTTCCAGGAGGACTATTCACTCATGTGAGTTCCATAGCCCATGTTTTAGCAATTATTTTAAATGTATTTTACATCATGGGGTGATAAATGCTTTGCTTCAACAAATAGGACGCAAAGTTTCATTTTAAACCAACTTTAACGTGTTTGCCTGAGTTACAAAACCCAATATGTCCCATTATCAATGAACTGTTATAATTACCGATAAATGTGATTGGGAATTACATTATGTAGGCGCGGAATGTTATGGATAGATCTATTAGTATTGACAATCCGCGTTCGAGTGACTATCTATCACCGGGAAACGAACGCATACCAAGTTGAAATTTGATGTTACCGGGTAAACACATCATTCTACAAGGACACTCGTTGCAAATAAACTTGCATTCACAATATGTCCCGAGCTTCATGTGATCCATGAAGCTTAGGAAAACAAATTACTTTAATGATTTTTGCATTTGTTTGCTTAATCATAACACTTGGAAATCTTGCGGTCCACCTATTGATTACATAAACCTATGAATTCACCAACTTTATGTGACCGTTTAAAAGCATGTATTTTTCAAGTCAATAAGGTACGAGGTGCGATGATACATTAGAAGTCAATAATTAGAGAGTCAACACTTAAGATTTGGGGTCTTATTACATTTTAGGGAAAATTGTTATAAACCGAAATCTTTATTTATATTTGTTGAACAATATGAAGCCAAACTGAGTTCAAGAATAAGGAGATGAATCAGTTTTGTGAGAGAAAAGGTATTAAGAGAGAATTTAGTGTAGCTAGAACTCCTCAACAAAATAGAGTAGCTGAAAGGAAAAATAGAACACTAATTGAGGCTGCTAGGACAATGCTAGCTGATTCTAAGATACCTACTACCTTTTGGGCTGAAGCAGTTAATACTGCGTGCTATGTGCAAAATAGGGTATTAGTAACTAAGCCTCATAACAAGACCCCTTATGAACTTTTCTTGGTAGAAAACCAACTTTAGGCTTTATGAAACCATTTGGGTGTCCTGTTACAATTCTTAATGCCATAGATCACTTAGGCAAGTTTGATGGTAAGGCTGATGAAGGATTCTTTGTTGGGTACTCAATCAATAGTAAAGCATTTAGAGTATTCAACAGTAGAACTAGGATAGTTAAAGAGAACCTGCATGTTCAGTGAAGATACACCTAATATTGTAGGAAGTGGACCAAATTGGCTTTTTGATATTGATGCACTAACAAAGTCAATGAATTATAAGCTAGTTATTACAGGAAATCAGTCTAATGGTAATGCAGGTACAAAAGCGTGTGATAATGCAGGTAAAGCTAGAATAGAGACAGTACCTAGCAAATATTACATTTTGCTACCATTGTGGACTGCTGATCCACCATTCTCTCAAAGTTCAAAGAGTTATTCTGATGCTGGATTCAAACCTTCAAGTGATGATGGAAAGAAGGTTGATGAAAATCCAAGAAAGGATAGAGAAGGTATTGATCAAGAGAAGGAAGATAATGTTAACAGCACTAACAATGTTAATGCTGCTAGCATAAATGAAGTTAATGCTGTTGGAGGAAAAACAAGCATTGAACTTCCAGATGATCCAAATATGCCTTCTTTAGAAGATATTGTCTATTCAGATGATGATGAAGATGTTGGTGCAGAGGCTGACATGAATAATTTAGATGCATTTATGCCTGTCAGTCCTATTTCAACTACAAGAGTACATAAAGATCATCCAGTTGAACAAATTATTGAGGACTTGAATTCAGCACCTCAAACAAGAAGAATGACAAAGAATTTGGAAGAACATGGTTTGTTTAGTTCAGTTCAGCAAAGAACAAACCATAAAGACTTTAAAAATTGCTTGTTTGCTTGCTTTTTATTATAAAAAGATCCCAAAAAGGTAATTCATGCACTGAAGGATCCAAGCTGGATAGAGACTATGAAGGAAGAGCTTCTACAATTCAAGTTACAAGAGGTTTGGACTTTAGTGGATTTACCAAATAGAAAAAGGGCTATTGGCACTAAATGGGTCTTCAGGAATAAAAAGGATGAAAGAGGAATTGTGATTAAAAGTAAAGCAAGATTGGTTGCTCAATGGTACACACATGAAGAAGGGATTGACTATGATGAAGTCTTTGCCCTTGTTGCAAGAATTGAAGCAATTAGGCTATTTTTAGCCTATGCCTCATTTAAAGACTTTGTGGTGTACCAGATGGATGTCAAGAGTGCTTTTCTTTATGGTAAGATTGAAGAGGAAATCTATGTTTGTCAACCACTAGGATTTGAAGATCCAGACTTTCCTGACAGAGTATACAAAGTAGAAAAGGCACTTTATGGACTTCATCAAGCTCCTAGGGCATGGTATGAAACCTTGTCAACATATCTGTTGGACAATGGGTTTTAAAGAGGGAAAATTGACAAGACTTTGTTTATTAGAAGGGACAAAGGTGATATTCTGTTAGTTCAAGTGTATGTAGATGATATCATTTTTGGCTCTACAAAGAAATTATTATGCACTGAGTTTGAGAAGATGATGCATAAGAAGTTTCAGATGAGTTCTATGGGTAAACTCACATTCTTTTTAGATTTGCAAGTAAAGCAAAAGAAGGATGGGATTTTTATCAGTCAAGATAAGTATGTGACTGAGATTTTGAAGAAATTTAGTTTTACTGATGTCAAGACAACAAGCACACCTATGGAAACTCAAAAGCCTTTGCTCAAGGATGAAGATGGTGAAGAAGTGGATGTTCATTTATATAGATCAATGATTGGTTCATTGATGTATCTTACTTCTTCAAGACCTGATATTATGTTTGCAGTGTGTGCCTGTGCAAGATACAAAGTCAACCCAAAAGTGTCACATTTTTATGTTGTGAAAATAATTTTTAAATACTTAAAAGGTCAACCTAAATTGAGCCTTTGGTATCCAAAAGATTCTTCTTTTGATTTGGTAGCATACACTGATAGTGATTATGCTGGAGCAAGCTTGGATAAAAAATCTACAACAGGAGGTTGTCAATTCCTTGGGTGTAGATTAATATCATGGCAGTGCAAGAAACAGGCAGTGGTTGTAAATTCTACAACAGAAGCTGAATATGTAGCTGCTTCAAGTTGCTATAGACAAGTGCTTTGGATTCAGAATTAATTACTTGATTATGGGTACAATTACTTGCATACCAAAATCTTTATTGACAATAATAGTACTATTTGCATAATCAAAAATCATGTTTTTCATTCAAAAAGAAAGCATATAGAGATTAGACATCACTTTATTAGAGATTGCAATGATAAGAAATTGATTCAAACGGTTAAAATCCATACTGACAAGAATGTTGCAGATCTGCTTACAAAAGTCTTTGATGTAAGTAGGCTTCAATATTTGATTGCTAGTATTGGAATGTTAAATCTCTAAAATCTTTTATCTCTTTTTGATTTTGTAAAGTTTTGTATGAATTCGTACTGTTATTTATGTCATTAAAAGTTTCTGATGTTAAGTATAATTCATGCTGCTAGTTATACTTAATACTGCTAAGTTAATATTGTTAGTTATACTTAATACTGCTGGTATAATTAATACTGTGAGCATTAAGAGAGTTGGTGAGAATAAAAACATAAAGAGAGATGTGTGGAATAAAAACAGACAGAGTGATTTGGTGAGAAAAAGAATTGAGAGATGTGGTGAGTTGAAAAACAGGAAGAGAGCTAAGTAAAAAACAGAAAGAGAGAAAAGTGAGCAAAAAAAATTAAGAGAAATCAAAAACAGACAGAGAGAATTGTGAGTAAAAAGAATTGAGAGAAATAAAAAACAGACAAATAGTTTTTATGAGCCAAAATATTAATTTGATGATGAAAAAGCTGTTTGGAATGGAGTTGGAGTTAATGCTGGTAACTCAAAGTTAATGCTTCTAAGCATAACTTACTACTGCTGGGTTACTACTGCTGTTGAAAGTTAATGCTGCTAGGCATAAACTTACAACTGCTGTTGAAAGTTAATGCTGCTAGGCATAAACTTACAACTGATGGTGAACGTTAATGCTGTTGAGGGTATTTTCATAAATACTTCGATTAAGGGTTTCAATCACTCATTCAATCGATTTAAATCTTTCATACACTCTCTAATCACAAACCCTAACTCAATTTCATCATTCATTAGCAAAACCCAACACAATGGCGGATCTAAAGTTTGCTGATACTCATAATTTGATCGCGTTTTTGTCTAAATCTGCTGAAAGTAAAGGGTTTGAGCAAATTGTTGATTTTCTGAATGCAAACCCTATCAATTATGCTTTAACGGTTAATCCTACAATATACACTTCGTGTATTGAACAATTCTGGGCTACTGTCAAGGCAAAAACTGTCAATGGGGAAGTACAATTACAAGCCTTAGTGGATGGAAAGAAGGTGATCATAACTGAATCCACTGTAAGAAAAGATCTTCAACTGGAAGATGCTGAAGGTACTGATTGTTTACCCAATGCTACTATCTTTGAACAACTTACACTAATGGGGTATGAAAAACTTTCACAGAAGCTTACTTTCTATAAGGCATTCTTTTCCCCATAATGGAAATTCTTTATTCATACAATTTTGCAATGCCTAAGTGCTAAGACTACTGCATGAAATGAATTTAGTAGCACTATGGCATCTGCAATTATCTGCTTAGCCACAAACCAAAAGTTCAACTTTTCTAAGTACATTTTTAAAAGTATGGTTAGAAATGTGGAGAATGTGTCTGGCAAATTCTTAATGTATCCAAGGTTTGTGCAAGTTTTTCTGAATCAACAAGTTGGTGATATGTCAAACCATAAAAGGATTTATGTTACACCCTCTCATACTAAGAAGATCTTTGGGAACATGAAGATGGAAGGAAAAGGTTTTTCTGGAAGAGTCACACCCTTATTTCCAATCATGATGGTACAAGCTCAAGAAGAAATGGGTGAAGGTTCAGCGAATCCAACTGATCCCCATCACACACCCACTATTATTAAATCATCATCTCAACCCCAAAAGAAACATAAACTAAGGAAGCCCAAGAAGAAGGTCACTTAGGGGCGCCAAGACATCATGGAGGACACAATTGCTCAAACTGGATTTGAGAATGTGTCTAAAACATCCAATGATCCACTACTCGCAAGAGGTAACACACTTCGAAGTGGTGAGGATAGTATGCAACTTAAGGAATTGATGGATTTTTGTACCAAATTTCAACAAAGAGTGCTTGACCTGGAGAACACAAAGACTGCTCAAGCTCATGAGATTACAAGTTTGAAGCTAAGAGTCAAGAAGCTAGAGAGAAGGAATAAGTCAAGAACTCATGGGCTTAAAAGATTATACAGAGTTGGTTCATCAAGAAGGGTAGAATCCTCTGAAGATGAAGGTTTAGGTGAGGAGGATGCATCCAAACAGAGAAGGAGGATTGATGATATTGATGCTGATGAAAGAGTTACCTTAGTTGATGAAACTGTAGAGAATCAGGGGAAGTTTAATGATGAAGAGATGTTTGATACAGGTGTTCTTGATGATGAAGAAGTGTTTGCAGGACATGATATGGCTGAAAAGGAGATTAATGTGGCTGAAAAGGAAGTTAGTGCTGCTGGTCCAGTTACTACTGCTGGTGAAGTAGTTACTACTGCCAGTGTTGAGGTTAGTACTACCAGTCCAACTGAAGCTACAATTTCTGATGAATTGGCTCTTGCTCAAACTTTAATAGAGATCAAAAGTGCAAAACCCAAAGTCAAAGGGGCTGTGATAGGAGAACAGAGTGAATCAACAACAACAACAATTTCTTCATAACTACCATCAAAGGATAAAGGTAAAGGGAAAATGGTAGAACCTGAAGAGCCTATAAAAAAGAAAGATCGAATCAGGCTTGATGAAGAACTTGCTTTTAGGCTACAAGCTGAAGAAGAAGAAGCAAGACTTGCAAGAGAAAAGGCTGAAAAAGAACAAGAAGCCTATGTTGCCTTAATTGAAGAATGGACTGATATTCAGGCAAAGATTGAAACTGGTCAGTTATTAGCTGAAAGATTGCAAGCAAGAGAACAAGAAGAGTTGACCATTGAAGAAAGGGCTAAATTATTTCAACAACTCTTAGAGAAAAGAAGAAAGTACTTTGCAGCAAAAAGGGCAGAGGAAAAGAGGAACAAACCACCTACCAAATCTCAACAAAGAAGTATCATGTGTACTAATCTGAAAAACATGTCAGGATGGTAGCCTAAAGATTTGAAGAACAAGTCTTTTGCAAATATTCAAGAATTATTTGACAAAGCAATGAAAAGGGTGAATACCTTTGTTGACTTCAGAATAGAGTTGGTGGAAGGCACTGAAATGGAAGAAAGTTCCAAGAAAGTAGAAGTGATGGAAGAGAGTTCAAAGAGAGCAGAGATAGCACAAGAGAGTAGTTCAAAAAGAGCAGGTGATGGGCTAGAACATGAGAATGCAAAGAAACAAAAGGTGGATGATGATCAGGAAAAAGCTGAGCTTCAAAGTCTAATGGAAGTTATTCCTGATGAAGAGGAAGTAGCAGTTGATGCTATACCTTTAGCTACTAAGCCTCCAAGCATTGTTGACTGGAAGATCATCAAAGAAGGAAAGACTGTCTACTTTCAAATCATAAGAGTTGATGGAAGTTCAAAGAGGTACTCAACCTTTATTCAGATGCTTAAAAGCTTTGACGGGAAAGATTTGGAAATTTTATGGAAATTGGTAAAAGCTAAGCATGGATCAACAAGGCCAGAAGAGGGCTATGAGAGAGTGCTATGGGGTGATCTAAAGACAATGTTTATCATATAGAAGATGAGTGTGGAGGAATCTACAAGGACAGAAAGTGTTGGTTTGGAAACTATTTGATTCATGTGGAGTACATTTTCTGAGGTTGCAATCTATGCATATATTTATGTTGGTAGAAAAGAGATATCCCCTTACACCTGCAACAATCACAGATATGCTGAACAAGAAGCTACAAGCTGATCATTAGAATGAAATGTGTTATCAACTTTTTAAGCTCATCACAAAACAACTCAAGAATCAATGAAGTGTTTGGAAGCATCCTCCTGGTGTTTAATGAAGCTTTCAATGAAGGAACTTAATGATTTTGAAGAAGAATATCAAGTTTAGGGGAGGATTGTTGGGATTAAAAGACTTCTTGATGATCTTAGAGTTACTGCTGCTAAGTTAATGCTGTTGGTGTATAAGTTACTACTGTTGGTGTTCAGAGTTAATGCTGCTGGTACAAAGTTACAACTGCTGAAAAGATTACAACTGCTCAAAGATTAAGACTGTTGAGAAAGGATAAAGATTGATTGGAGATCAAGATTACTTACGTGATAAGTATGAGTTATCTATAGAATATTCTAAAATTTAGGAATATATTGTAAATCAACTAGGACTCCTTGGTGTATAAAAGGAGGTCCTAGGGTATAGGATTTGATATCTTTTGTTTTGATATCATTTAGCTTCAAAGTTTTGTAACCCTAATACTAGTTAGAGTATTCGTATTAATATATTGAAGCTTTGTTTGTTAATATGTGTGTTCATTAGAATTATTATTCAATTGCATATTCTTCTTATTGATCAAAGATTAGATTGCGCATAATCTTTGATATATTTTACAAAGTTTCTACCATAGTTGTGTAGGATTTATCTTGCATAACTAAACCTTACACAAGCTAAGGAATTCAAGATCAATTAAAGTGGGATCAACAAGTGGTATCAGAGCTTATTGAGAAGCTTTGAATAAGAAGATCCTTTTTTAATACATAAGATCTTTTTGCTAGAAGATATGGATCAAGACTCGACACATATGGTGGCTGCATCAAAAGTGCCTATGCTCAAACCAGGTGAGTATGAGCTTTAGAGGATGAGGATGGAACAATACATCTAGATGATTGATTGTTCTTTATGGGAGGTCATAGAGAATGGTAACTCAGCCCCAAAAACAAAACTTGTTGAAGGTGTTGAGACTATAATTGCTCTTACAACTGCTAAAGAAAAGGCACAAAGGAGGTTAAAATTGAAGGTAAGAAGCACTTTATTGATGGGCATCCCTAATGTGTAACATTTCTCAAATTTCAGGTCATTTTACGACGCCTATTATTCGTCATTATTTATTTCGGCCCACACGCGCTTACTTTTGATATTTACTTTTGAGTTAAATCGCGTAGACTAGAAATAATCAATTGAGGTGAACGGTCGTCAAATAAATTAAGGTATGCATCAACCAAGTGATATATAATTATTAAGAAGATAATTATGTACTTTGCATATTTTATTTTTATTGGTCACGTAAAAGGTTTACGTTTCGCAATAAAATACGTTTGGACACACCCCGGAAATACCTAGACTTACCAAGACTCAAACCAATACCCACTTTTATAACCTTAACACAAAATTTAATCAATTGTTGTGTCAAATGCTACTAGGGGCCGGTTATACACACACACACTCCTAAGAAATCCTTAATATCTCCTAATGATCCCTACAAGTACATGTACAACTTAATTCTCATTAATGCTTGTCCTAATTGTTCCCACTAAGCTATTACACAATGGGCAAAGACCATTTGGCCACCCTTTTGCCCTTTTGGTTTCGGCAACATGCATGTATATACCTAAATCCCTAAGATTTTCATAATCTTGCTAAATCTTGTACATCATGCAAGTAATTAAAGATGGTACTTAGTGGTTTAGCCAAAACAATGGGAAACCAACTAGAAACCACAAAACCATGCACCTTAGGATCGGTTTTGGTTTGTTTAAGGGACTAGGAAAGTTAACTAGTTCTTTGCCTATAAATACACACTCATATCTTACCATTTGACACTCTTACAACATACACACACGCAAACAAGAAAACACAAAATTGTGTCTAGTGTTCGGGTCACCAAACGCAAGCAAGCACTCTCCTTGATTTCATTCGAACCCACAAACGTTTCCTAGTTATCATACAAGTCCATAAAGAGTTACACGAGCAAGGTCTTGGGCGTTTACGAAGCTTGGAGCTTAGGGTAAATTATTGGTCGTGTAGAACGCATTCGGGTTGCCATACTTCTCGTTCCAACACATAACCAAGTCGCTAGGACCTTTGTAAGTCACATTCAAACTCATGACAATCGTATTATGCGTATTCTTTTCGTGATGACTAGCTTATGGGTCAAATGTATGTATGTATAGCGCACTAGCTTGAGAACACGCATGATAAATGAATTAAGGACGCATGATACGTATTATGAATACACTTAACAACTGGTGTGGTGGTAAAACTATAAAGGAAACGAGTAACGTGTTTAGTAACAAATAAGGTTTTGAAAACCATCCGTTATGAGAAAACCATACGTAAACTTTTAAGGAAAAACACGACACAATGGCTTTGGAAGGTATACACGACTTAAACAATTGGTTGCATGGGTAACACGACTAGTGTATAGGGGCTAACAAACGAAATATAATTGCTAAGACTATTTTCGAATCCTATATATGGTTAGAGAAATCAATGGACCTCTCACGATCCAACATGCCACGTTCGGGCCCAACCGGCCCAACGACCTATTAGTGAAGGCTCTCAACTTATAATTAAGCTCCCATGAGCTTATCGAGGG
>BQNB010075106.1:4191-29381 GCA_026074375.1 Tanacetum coccineum | reverse complement strand
ACGTATCTTTTAAAAACGTCTCTTTTGAGTCGTTGTCTATGATTGTGTCTGTGATTCATGAAGTAATACCCTAGATTAGCTTCCGCTGCTATATTATCAAAATGGGGGTGTTACACTTTTGCCCATTGCACACGCAGAACATAGATGGTCCTTTTCAAATTTTAGCTTAGGGAAACCTCGAACAAGACCGTGTCTAGCTAAATGGTTAATTGTACCAAAGTTCAAATAAGACAGATGTCAGTGCCATAGCCATGACTTAGTGTTTGAGGCCTTTGACAAGAGACATATAGGAGCGGACGCCATCATATCTCCAAGAGACAGATTATACAGATTGTTGCCTCGAGATCCAGTCAATAGATCAACACCTTCTAGATTACGAATGAAGCAGGTGTGTTGGCGAAAAGCAACTTCATGGTTCGAATCACATAATTGCCCAACAGAGAATAAGTTGTGTCCAAGTCCTTCTACGTAGCAAACCCTTGATATTGTAACATTCCCAATCTGATAATCACCATCTAGTTAAAGGGCACGCATTTCCTACTATAGTGAAGGTCCGACCAGTAGGTCTCCAGATATATCCAATATTTGTAAACACCTTTCCTGTTGGTTTTCAAACTTTTCTCTTTGAATTTTTCTTAGCAGATTTAGATTTTACACGAGCATTCACATTATTGATAAAATCAAGAACACACAAATCATGATTATCAGAAAGCATGCAACCATTACACTTAACATATTTAAGTTCAGAATTCGCATTAAGCTTGGATTGCTGCACATTAGCAGTTCCTTTAGGTGCAACAACACAATCTTTATTTTTCAAATTAGATTTAACTTTCCTAGGGTGGGCTTCTACTTTATTCTTCTGAGTACTACTTGGTGTTTGCTGAATCTTATCTTTCTTTGTATTGCCTGAAGGCTGTGATCTGCTAGCACTAGTAGACGGTTTTACTCTTGTAGAAGACAACATATGTAACACCCCCAAAAAATGTGTCGCATCGGAAATATATCCAGGGGCGTTACTTCATAGTACAACAGTACAAGATACAAGAGAACGACCTCTAAATGTGTCGTTTGAAAAGTAATCTCGTTGATTTCCTTGAAATTGATATATCATTTGTCCCATAATTGCAGCACAATGAAAAACATGTAAACAACACAACGAGATTTGATCATTTATATGTAAGTAGAAATCCATAAATGAAATCTTGTCAATTTTAGACTCCAGTGCACATCAAGTAAGCCAAGCATCTAATTCACCTGAGAAAAAAAAACATGCTTAAAAGGGTCAACATAAAGTTGGTGAGTTCATAGATTTTTATAAGTACAAATGTTGTATCAAAGATTTGTAAAGCGTGTGTGACCATTTCAATCCTTATAATAGTCACCAAAAATGTATGTATGAACGTTAAATCAAAGAGTTGTAAAGTATGCATGACCATTTAAATCCCTAAATAGTCACCAAAACGTATGTATAGTTGGACCACCTTTGTTCAAAGTATGTATTGCCACTTTATTCAAGACAACGCAAATATTCATGTGTGTATAAAACAATGACTACGATTACTCTAAGTTCATGAAACCGATGCACTATGTACCCATCGTAGGTGTCCCCTCCAAGAACACCCGGGCAGTAATGAAAACCATATGTACCCATCACAGGTGTCTCCTCCAAGAACACCCGGGCAGTAATGAATATGCACCCCTCGCAGGTGTCCCTTCCAAGAACACCCGGGCAGTAATGAATATGTACCCCTCGCAGGTGTCCCCTCCAAGAACACCCGAGCATTTACTTGTAGTTATCAGTTCAATCCGCTTAAGCTAATCCGTAATCATTTTAAAAGTAAAGTATGTATTTGTCACCAAATATGAAGTCAAATAATGTATCCCATAGCGAGCTATGTAAATAAGTATGTAAACTAATTTGTAAACGATCATGTAACAAGCATAAATCAATCATGTGAATGAATTTGCAACCAAGCATGTTCTCACCCCAAAAATATATGTAAAACCAGTAAAACATAGGGCTATAAACTCACATTGATGTTGCAGAACGATTGGCAGAAGTGCACATATTAAGCACAACACAAACAGAAACCGGAACGGCTCAACCAAGAAGTTGCGGTTTATCTTAACGGTTATGATCCACTAGCCTAGGATAATGTATTTGGGTTTTCCGATGGGTGATTATATCAACGCGACACGTTGATAAAAGATGTAGATTTCCAAGACGTAATAGGTTGGTGGTTGGTTAAATAAAATAAATCGAAAAGTAAACGCAAAGTATGTAATATATTCCGTATATATTACATATGAAAAATTGAACAAGTATATAATTCATACCGTGAATTATATAACAAAGGAAACCAATTAAATAAATAATCGAGGTATATAATACCTTGCAAGTATCATATAAGAAATGTGAGAAACTAATTAAAACAACATAATTCGACACGTGTTTGGAAATCACCATATAAGTTAATAAAGAGTCCTTGTTATAACAGTAACGCACGTTTTATAGTTGAGAATTATGTAAACGATGTTTTCAAAGCTTTTACAAAAGTTATGACTTTATCTTCTAGTCGGGAATTATAAAATAATATTTTATAATTTAGTATTTAATCTCAAAACTATATAACTTCGTCTTTTATCGATTTTTCTAAGATAATAGAAATTATAATGAAATTTATTAAGTATAGAACTTTTTATAAATTTCGGCATAAACCATTCGTTTATACGACATTTCCCCATATTTATAAAATTTAATGTGTTCCACTTTCCAAACAACCCGTGTTGCAAAATATCCACGCTTCAATTTATATCTAACTATACAAATTATTAAAAAGCACATCTAATTTAACCATATTAAACCACCATTAAGATCCGGTTGTTAAATATAAAATCGTCTTAATAATATTTATTAAAAGTCGATATTAATATTAACCAAACGCACCCTTTGTGCGGTTCTTTTAAACCAAACGCACCCTTTCGGTGTTTCTGTCAAGCCAAACGCGCCCTTTCAATGCTAACTGCCAAACCAAACACACCCCTTGTGCATTTCTGTTAACCCAAACGCACCCTAATCGTGATTCTGCTATCCTAAACGCACCCTTGGTGCAATCTGTCAAACCAAACGCCCCTTTTGGTAGTTTAAGAACAACCAAACGCCCCTTTTGGCAGTTTAAGAACAACCAAACGCACCCCAGGGCGGTTAAGAACGGAGTCCGAAGCGCCGGGCACCTTTTCGATGTTTCTTCTAATCAAAAGCCAAACAAACACCCCACCCCGAGGCCCCTAGTTGTTTTTCTAGTAAAGCCAAACACACCATCAAATCTAATATGAAAACCAAACGCCCCTTTGGTGCGGTAATGAAAACCAAACGCACCCTCGTGCGTTTACACAGCCAACCCGACGCACCCTTGGTGGTGTTTTCGTCAAACCAAACGCACCCTTGTTGTTATGAAGACCCTACGCACCCTTGGTGCTTAATAAAATAAGCAAACGCACCCTTGGGTCGTTTATATAAAACCACACGCACCCTACAAATGAGAACATAACCCAACGCACCCTAGCTCGCTGCTGTTAAACCAAAACCCACACAAGAATGTACACCCTAGTAGTAGGGGTGTGAACTGCCAAAACGGTACCCCTTGTGGTGTACTCTATCTAGCAAACCAACGCAATAATCATCGATAGGTGCTGGAGACAAACAAAACGCAAAAACACCCTGGTGGTGATTAGTGGCGGCTGTGGTGGTGGAAATGGTGGCTGATGAATCCGTGGTGACAGTAGGGTAGTGGTGGTTGATCGTGTGTGACAGTGGGGTGGTGGTGGGTGGCGTGTGCCAGCAAGTGGTATAGTGGATCGGATAGATCGGGTGACGGGGAGAGTTTCGAAAACTCACCGGAAAAAAGAGGCGTTACCCTGCGGCGACGAAGGTGTGCTAAGAGGATTGTCGGCACCTGGACGTGTAAGGGATGGGAAAGAGAGAGATAGTAATGTGTTGTTAATATATATATATATATATATATATATATATATATAAAATAATGTTATATATATAATATATATGATATATATATATATAGTATATATATTATATATATATAATGTGTTAAGTGATTTATATCTAAAAACTATAAAAAGAATGAAAGAGATAGAATGGTCCTTCCACTCAAATTCAAGAATATGCCACATAATTCATTTTAAGTGCCACATAGGATTGACCATTTGATTAAGTCAACCCCAAAATACAAAAAATAAAATCTATTGATTTTCGGATTCCTTAAAAGGACGGACATAACAAAAATCAATCAACAAATAAAATAAAAACCATAATCTAAATCATAAACCTCCCCAAAGATGGATCTGAGATACACGCCCCCACCAATTTTTTGAGCAAAAGATTGTTTCGTCATCAAAATTCATCAAATGCCTATCAAAGAAATGATTTTTTGATGATCAGATGATAAAGACATGATTTTTATAAATAACAAACTTCCCCATGATCTGCTAAAGGTACCAACACAAGATTTGCTTTAATTCATCTTCATATTTTCAATTTACTGCCAATAATTTTATGGATTTAGGCATAATTTTGAGTCATTGGTGTTTTTAATGATTATACTAACTCAATTTCTATTTATCGTGATCATTATAATATATGATCATGAATTTAAATTTGTGAACAGGTCGAGTCGTGAATTAAATTTCATCATCTTTACAAATGGATAAAAGCTCTATGTAAGTTATAATATTATATGCATACTATTTTTTATATTTTTTTAATTGGAAATTTGTTAGTTTTTGTAGTTTTATTTATTATGGGGATTATTCCGGTGATTTTGGTTTAGAATCTGTTGGGAAAAAGAGTGCACATAAAAGTGTTTGATAAAATTCCTGTGAGAAGAAGTTTGTAGAATTTATATATTTGTTGTACTCGAGTACAAATGGTTGATTACTCAGTATTTACTTATTGCACTTTTAGATAAAGAAACACTAACACCCTCAAAACACAGTTTTATTTGGCTTATAAAGGGGCTAACTAAAAATGCTAATCGAAAATGAAATGATAAGGGTCATTCAATGTGAAATCAAGCATCCAAAATGACAAGTTGTTCTAATACGCATCCCTTGAAATAAGTTGAAATTCTTATGTCGCCTGGGATACCTATAAAAAGCATTTTTGGAATTCAAAAGGTTAAATTGTATGCCTTTTTGACATAATTGCGTAACTATGCTAAAGAGGTGTAACCATCATTAATATCTTATGCAGGTTAAATCATCTAAAGGTATTGGCTTCGTTGGTTCGGATACATTTAAAATTGAGATTTCAAGAGGAAAATAGGTAGAACAGAATCTTTTGAGTTTGTATGATGGCTAATGTTTTATCTTTGGACACATTTTGATATGTTGGTTTAATGATTTTACAGTGTTTGTACAACAGAAGCAGGTGTTTAGACATGTGTATGAAGTTTGACTGCTCGAAAAGGATCTCAAGATTAGAAAAGAGTCAAACAAGTTTCATCTTGAGATCCTTTTCGTATTGAAATTAAATGCGTGTTTTTATTTTTTATCTTATGATGTTTTTGTAGAAAGCGGATATCGGTATGGTTGAATAATATTAGGTTTTATTGCAGTGACTCCTGATGTGAATTGGATTAGTACCATGATGAAGTGCATAACGGTGAGCTTTCTTTGTAACTACGTCTTATAAATGTATCTTAATGCAGGTGAGATATCCTTATGGTTTAACTTACAGTGTGTACAGTTAGATTTAATAGGCCTACATCAGAGTATATTAGAGTTTGTCTGTGTTTTGTTAAAAGGAAAAAAATGTAATAGAAACTTAACATATACATTTGTGGATACAGGTGAGGGCGAATATATGGTTTAGCACGTATCGCCGTGAGAATATTAGATATGCAACTACATGGATACAGTAGATATCAAGCTATGATTTTTAGTTTTAAGGTATATTCATAACACGTTATAATACACCATATAGATTTTTAACTTGATATCATTAGCCTATATTTATCAAAATTGTTTTATTACACAATAGTGCGACATTGTAAATCTTGATTAGTGAAACACATTTTGTTTATGTAAACAATGGTGTATATAATTTTTGTGTAGGCCATAGTGTATTAGTCTACAAGGTGGGACGCTGAAGGAGATGACCAGGGGATGCTAGACTTAAGCCTCAGAATTTTACGACCGTGGGGGGGTTTAGAGGATACAATAACGGACATTAACATGTTTGTGTTAATTCATTTATCAACTAGTTTCAATATTTGAAGGTTTTACATTAATTTATTTTATCGATACCGAAACATGGAGTACGATGTTTATTAAAATTGCTAAGCCATTCATTTTAACCTGTTGTGGAATATGACATTGGAAGGTAGAATTCTACAGAAATGGTCCTTCCGGCTGAAAAGCAGGAACCATAGCTTGTAATATGGACTAACTAAAATATTTTCATGGTCATGAGGAGTTGGTATATTGGTTTGTCATGGTGCTTTGATGAAGGTACGTAGAACACTGTATTATATGTAGAACAAAAGTGCAAGTAATGTGTAGCTTAAATTTGAGTGGCATTCTAACATCTGAATTTAAGTCGTTTTCTGCCTTTTAATATTGGCATTGAGGGTTTTTTTTTTTTACAACATATAAATCCAAGTTAATATTTTTTGTATGTATGTACTACATGTTTTTGGGTAAACTCAGCCTGACCCGTTCCATTTCAAACCTAAAAATGACTAATTTCAACCTCGACCCATTTTGACCCGTTACCAAACCCACACATAATGCCAGCTACCTTGGTAGATCCATCAATGCACTACAAAAAACCACAAAGGTGTAGCAAGGCAAAATAGCAGGCACAAAATAGTTTAATGTGAAAATTTGATAACCTGAATAACTGGTGTTTGGACTTTGGACATAAAAAAGTTTAAGGGGCTGTTTGGACAAAACATGTTTCATTGGTTGTTTGGACATAGTTTTTCTTAACTAACAGGTTAGTAAGTTGTTTGTAAATATAATTGTTTCTTCTCATCGTGGATAACCTGAAAATTAAGAAATATTTTTTCTTTTGTAATACTTGAAAAAGGAGGTATCTTTTTCTTCGACTATAAGTGTTAAATCCATTGCAGTAATTGTCCCCGGTTATTGAAATGAAATTTATGTGTTTCTTTGATGTGTACAGGGTCAATTGCATATCCGCATATATCGAGAAGGAGGATGTACAAAGTTTCTATTGAACTTATATCACCTTGTCTGCTATAGTGCTAAAATCTTTTTTGGTGGGTTGGGCCATCTGCATAAAGAAGAGTGCATATAAATGTTTTTTTAGAAGATTATAAAAAAACAAAGGGACAGAGTTAACTTATAAGTGGATCTTTAATTTTTTTTCAGTTACATCCATCAAATGAACTTTATGTGTTTCTTTGATGTGTACAGGGTCAATTGCATATCTGCATATATCGAGAAGGAGGATTTCCTAATGGAATGAAAAGATTTATATAAATCTTATGGTGAGGTAGTGGCTTTTTTTAATGCAATTTCAATACTATATCACAGTTATTTTTATTTAGCTAATATCCTCATATTTGACAGAAAATAATAAAGGGTATGCAAGCTAGGCCGAAGCATATAAGTTAACACTGCTATGAAAAGGTACTTCTATTTCAACCTTTCATAAATCCGTTTGTCCTACCAATCCTGCATTTGTTACTTTAGAAATGCACAAAAGGATCAGGCCTTTAGTAGTAAACCTGAAATTTCTTTTAAGGAGTGATTGGATTGACGATACGAGAATGGAAACTATTTATAATGTTTGGTTTACGTCTACTGCTTTTTAAGTTTGGAATATTGGCTTGATAGCTAGCAATTCTCCATTCCTTGCTCATATCAGGAACATAAATTGTACTACTGAAACAAATATTGTTCTATTGGATCAAGGGGAAAGTGTTTTCACTTAGTAAGCTACATTATATTTCTTTATCATATTAATTAGATATTCATTATTTGAAATTATCTGTTGCTTATTGAAAGGTTAAAATAGTGTATTCTTTACATATAGCTTGGTTTAATGGATGGAAAAGTATTAATGCCGCTGAATCCCACCAACGGAGTGAGTATTATGAATTAGGCAGGTGATGAACCAATAAAGTTTAGTGCATGTCTTTGGAATTGATCTTCTAAGGTAAATAGTTATTAAGGCAGTGTTTGGAAATGTTCACTAAGACAGGTAACGTGCTTATTGTTATCAAAAGTGCTAATGAAAGAAATAAGGCACATAATCAGTTTCAATAAACAATCTCGATGCATCCTTAGTTTATCCGAGCCACTAAAAATAAGTTAAAAATGGGAGTAGAAAATGATCCTTAGATAAGGATATCAACTTAATATCAACTCATTCGTGCAACATTAACTCGGGTAAGCTTCAAACTTACTCTTTTTTCTTTTGTTAACTTCACATATAAATTGGTCTATTCGTTGATGTTGGAAAGTTTGATCTTTGATGTAGAAGTGGTGGTGGATGAATATCAAACAAGTCTACTACGTCAAGAAAAGATTGGGAAATATTTCTTCCAAAATAATTGTTGGTTGTACATTTTTATTTTTAATTCTTACTTTTTTTTTAGGTTTTTAAAAAGCAACTACATTGGAACGATAACAAGTAAATACATAGTTTGACCAAAAACTATGTCAAAAAAGAAAATTAGAAATAACGTAAAATGGGCCTTTGGTTAATATATGAGATAAGTATTAGGATATATAGCTGAATTATTGCAGATTCCATTTATGTGTTTATCATAAACTTTAGTTTTTCTGATAAATACTCCTAAATTGCACATTTAGATTGTACAAGAAGACGATTTTACATAAATTGGAACGCTTCTTTATGCAAATAATGAATTATAAATGAGTGGGCTTAATGGTATCCAATATGACACGAGTACGACCTCGAACCCGATAATCACCTGAATCTGTTAAAATGGTCTAGAAACACAATCGTGTCTTACCACTCAGCAGAATCTTAAGGCCTCGTTCGAAACTACCTTATCTCATTCTTAAGTTATTTCTGTTGCCATTACAAATCTTTACGATCATGAACTGTTTTTGGAGCTAACCTATTTGTACATACTGGAGCTAATGGGGTTGATTCATCCTCGAACTAACGACCGAGTGCCATATTCCGCCGTCTATCGCATAAGCTCTTCTGCGAGCTCCTCCTATTTGTTGGACTTATTCTGGGAATATTGTTTCTTGAAATGCCCTCACTCTCGATATTCTGTCATTATTTGTTATAGTTATCGTTGTTATGGTTACTATTCTTAGGTCCTGGAGCGGTCCCAACTTGTGCAACCTTAATCATTAAGTAATTCAACCCCCTAGACCAGAAAACACTCTGTCGATATAGCATTCGATTAATTTATTCATTTCAGACTAATAGTACAACAATTAGGTCACGATACATCCCAGCTTGTACAACTTTATCCAATAAGTAATGCAACCCCCTTAAACCAGATGAACATCTATCGACGAAAGAGATAGTCTAACTATTCATTTTGGGCCACTAGTAGGAAGACTTAGGTCGCGATACATCCTAGTACTGCCAAGTAAGTTGGGTACTTACATCCATAAGCCACGTTGATGTGAATCATCAGACATTACAGATATCAGAAGCGAGACTTCATGCCTGAACATTTAAAACTTTACACAGACATACTCACGCGATTACACTTTCTCCTTCGATGCTTTCACTACTAAGAGACCTTTCTTATAACGCGTGCATATCAGTCATAAGATACGTAATGATATTTTTGAGATACAATTTAAGCTTGTTCACTTTAACTTTTTTATTTTGATCATGAGCTTTCCTTAAGACATCAAGCCAATCTTAATCTCTCATCATCTAGTAATTTATTGCCATCTAGTGCACTTGTGAAGAAGAATATGATATCAGAGTTTGCGGAAGCTTTAACACCTTTATGAGATCTTTCATACCTTCATAACAAGTGTAGGTCGTGTCTGAGCATTTGGTTATTAACTTGACATTACTGGAACGGGGAATCTCCATCGTCCATCTCCATCTTTAAATGATCCGTAATGAAACAGTTAGCAATAAAGAGAAAATAATTTGAAAAAATCACTCTAAGTGTTTAATTATGAAAATATATTTGTAACACTTTGATAGTTTTGATTTGGTTGTCAAAGTTCAAATAACCGTCAATTCTTATGCTAGAACAAGTTTTTGGATTCATGTAGAAATCGCACCATATCGTTTCCTTCCAGTTGACAACAAAGTTTTGATTCTAGTAGAATCGCACAATTCCACCTACCTATCTTTGTTTGATGTAGGCTCTAGCAGATTTTCCCATCTTCATATTGAATACCTTCGATCACTTACTCGGAATGTTGTAGGTACTGTCCAAAACAAGGATAAAGCTAGGACTCTTAAGATAACCTTGTTTCCACAGTGTGTGAAAGACAAGATAAATGGAAATGGTCCCTAGAACGAGATTAAATGATGAACTCTTGTGCTCTAGACTAAAGTGCGCTTTGTATATTAGTAATTCGGAGGCTGGAGCTGACTTGCCACCTTTTCAATACCAGACTGTACTCGGAGTGAGTGAGATAGTAGATTATCAAGTTTATTCTCTGTGACAAATGAGACAAAGTTTCATTTTAAAGGTATAAACTCGAATGGCTGTGGAATGGGTTGTGCATTATTCGACTGGGTCCATGATGTCCGTTCTTTAATTTCACAATCAACTTTGTTATTCTACAAAGCATATTTATGACCTCGGTTTGCTGCTAAGAGTATGGAAGGGCTATCCTTCTTTTAACAAAACCTTTATCCTGTTATTTTTTTTAGTACAATTCTTTTTTATTCTTCAACCCCTTCAGTGCTTATCGAGACTTCATGACAGCAACCTTGGTTGGGTTATTCCATACAAGCTCCATCTCAATTGGCACAATTCCCTTGTTCTCACATTTACTCCTTTTAATCATACCTAAGGACTTCTGTACTAACTAGTGGATTGTCCCTGGGTAGATCCCTTCGGTTCTGGCAGGATCATGGGAACGAGTACCTAACCTTACCATCCTTATAACTTCAATAAAAGTAAATACATGGTCAATCTTTTGGTATAATTCACCTGCCATAACATCTCTATTAAAAACTCAATCAGTGTACTTATGATTAACTATCAAAGTGTTTTTTAGTACCTCGATTGTTTTTGCATTTCAGAAACGCTCCCCCTCAACATGTGCATCGATATATGAAAATGTTTAGCACATGGGGTGTATAATTACCCTTGAGAACTTAGATGTAGATCAAATTTTAGTTACAAGCTTGTAATGGAACATATTAATCTCCCCCTCAATCGTTGAGGTGAATGTTTTAGTGTCAGATAGTGATAATTTTTGAAAGAATTTTTTTCGTTAAACTCAAAAAAACCTGTTTTTTAAGTTTAATGAAAAACTCATTAAATATACATACACTGACACGATAACAACAATTCCATACAGTTTGATGTATAAGATTATGTTTTTGCATTACCGATGATATTGATCTTAATCATTCACTTCTCTTGATTAGACAGTAGCCAATATCTCTGAGCCTTCCACTAATGATGCATTCAAGATTTCTGAACTTTAACTTTCTCCTTAATATCTCGATGACCTATTAGTTCTTTGTAGTGGAGGTGGTGTGGGTGGAAGTGTTGATGAATGTATCAGTTGTCTCTGTTTACGCTAGAGGAACACAGCTGATGCAGTGAGAGCTCTACAGATTTGGTTCCCTTAGCTTCATTTGTCTCTTCCAAGACCTCGGTTACACTTTCCCAAATCGGCACCCAGACATTAATATTTTGAACAACACTCTTCCCTCAATCGGATGACCCCGTGTTTATTGTAAAGAGCTGTAGGTCATTGAATTGAGTGTCAAATTGTCCTGGATGTGATTTTCAAAACAACACTTTTACCACCGTGGTACATAAAATAATTTTGAAGAATCAATTAAGAAAAATTATTTGGTTATCAAACAGGAAGACTTCTCTTCCTTATTAAAAAAAATGCACTGAAACATACATTAATCCCAAATTACATGGATATAAAGTAATCTATGCTTGAGTAAAATTAATTACCCGTTGTTAGGAAACAGTTGACTTTTCAGACGAACAATCTTGTTTACTTTTAAGTTGGAGGGGAGTAGTTCCTTCAAATGAAACCGGGTTGCAATTAGGAAGTAATTAAAAACCATTTTGTAATTCTAAATGACTTAAAATATTTAACACAAGTATGATTTTTATGTAATTATGTACAAAGGGATACAATAGGACACTTCATTTACTCATCCTCTCCCTTCCTTGTAAGGCTGTTTGAGGTTTCAGGGGTTTAAACTCTTCATACCCAAGTCGTGGGAGTATTAAATTCGAAAACGCTTCTCCTTGGTAAACTTTTGGTGAGGATATCTTCCAGTTGATATGTTTGTTATCCACGAAGTAGAGGTTCAACCACTCATGACCATTTCCACTTGCTCTCGAATGAAATTGTGTCGTATGTCGATGTCTTAGAGATCGTGAAGTGCTTAGACATTGTATGCAGCTTAGAGCAATGGCACGGTATTGTTATCCAGTAAAGAATGGGATCTTATTGACAAAAAGCCGTAGTCCTTTTATCTGAGATCTCATTCAAAGTATTTTGAGCACAACATCCAGACATTGCAATGTATTCTGGCCTCTGTTGTTAAATGGCCATGCTTCTTTGCTTCTTTGATGACCACTAACCAATCTAGTCTCTAAGAAACGAGTACTTCCCGACGTAACGTCTTCTCGAATCCTGACATTCCGGCCCCTCGTTGCTCCGCATGATCCCATCTGCATAATCTGTTAGTGACATAGCATTGTCCTTTGAAATACCACAGAAGCCCATGTTAATTGTTCCTTTTAGTTACCAAAAGATACGTTTGATTGTCTTCAAGGTCGGCGCTTTTTTTTGTGTAGGCTTAGCCTGATAATCTAGCAGCACAATGCACACAGCGAATACAGTTTCTGGGTCCTACTGTGGCTGTCAAGGTACATTAGGTCCAACCATTCCTCTAAATCAGTTTGGTCAACTGAATCCCCATGAGATCCAGTGTCCAGTTTCAATCGATCCAACCATGGTGTAATCGTAACAAGGGTCAGAGAGATCCATCCATTATATCTTTAAAGGTTTCGAGGAGCATATTTTGCTTGGTTAATAAAGATACCTCTGGGACTTAAAAGAATACTTGTAGTCCTAAAAGAAAAACGACACTTGTCCCATCATTGCATCTGGAATTTGGAGCTACAGTTTCTTTGGAAAATATTGTGACACACTTAAGTGATCGTTTGAGAGCAAAAATGATGTCTTCCAAACTACGAAATATTTAAACAAGTATAATATTTTTGCCTGATTTGCTTGTGAATAACGTTTTGGATCCACGGCACCCTTTAAGGACATTGTTAGCCCAAAAGGAACTTTGATAGTGTGTCATACCACGCCTTTGGTGCCTGCTTTAGCCCATAAAGAGCCTTCTTGCCAGAACTGATAAACATGCGTAGGATTTATCCTTGGTCTTCAATCCTTTAGCTGACTGACAAAGACAATCTTCTTAAAAAGATCACCATCAGAAAAGATCAGTTTGTGGACATCTCCCACTGGTAGAATGATCATATTCATGGTTGTGCAGGCAAAGGCTATGAATTTTCTATATGTGCCTCTACCGTGCAACAGTGAGCAAACGATTTCTGCAAAATCAATGCCTTCCTCCTGACGATATCCCTTTGCAACTAACCGAGCTTTGTTTTTCAGTACATCACCATAATTCATCAAGCTTCACTTAATATATCCACTTGAAGAGCGATAACCCATAACAAGATTTGGGCGATACTAATTCCCATAACTTCAAATCGAATCAAATTTTGTGAATTTCATCTTGCATGGCTTGAAACCAGCAGTCTTCTATCACGGCCATTTTGAAGTTCTTGGGTTCGACTTTGGACAGTTCAGTATGGAAACAGCACCACAAAGCATACGGAATGACAAACTTGTTTTCTGTATATACAGGACAAGAGGATTGCCACGATGTTATCAAGAGGGTGATCTTTGGTCCATCTTCTGAGATGATCAGTTTTTTTGAGTAACTTGGTTGGGTTCAGCTAAACTAACATCCCCTGATGTTGACTGTGCAGAACTAGGTTCTCCTGCAACAGGGTTAACTAAGGGATGAAGGTCAGCTTGAGTAATTGAGGTATCTTCGATAGTTGGTCCAGCTGCAACACCTTGAGGAAAGACTGGAGGATGTGCACTTGTAAGGATGACAGAGAATGACTTATAGAGGTGTCATCTGAGCATCGTTGTAGAAACAGATGTATATGTAGAAACAATTGGAGCGTTAACTACAGTAGCCGTAGGGACTGGTTCACTATCTGTAGATTGATCAAAGTATTCATCGAACATTGGTTGGAATAAAATCTCTAGATCTTTATCTGTTGGTGGAATGTATGTAGTTGCCCAAGGGATAGGCAATGGGGCGAGCCCTGAATTGAGTTATCCAGGGGTCATCATGATAGGCTCGGTTTCCTGAATTTGATAGCGTTCAATAAGCCATCTCTGATGCATCTCATCGAATGTAGACTTGAATTGTTTCCATTAATCGACCGAGTTCTCTTGTTGTAGATTTCGATAGCCCTTTCCTGCTAGGAGCATACCCAACGAAAATCCCAATGTCACTTTGGCTTGAAATTTTTCCTAGATCTTCGCTATCATTTTATGTAGGATACACAGAGCCCCAAATACTCGAGAAATGTAAGACAGGCTTCTTATAATGTAACAAGCTCATAAGGGTTTTGTTGTGACGAGTATAATCAGGGATCGAGATTCTGGTGTAACAATGCAGAAGCTACACACTTCTTCCCATAAAATAAAAACACGGTGCTTTTGAAATATCAGGCAATTGTACATGCTGCTTCCACAAAGTGTAGGGCGATTTTGTCTTTACGACAAACCGCCGTTTTGTTTGAGGAGTTCTCAGAACATAATACTTATTGATGAAATATGCCCACGCCTTTATAGTATTTAGACATAAATTGTATGACGAAATCCGTTCCATTATCTGTTCGTATTTATCTTACTGTTTGTTGAGACCAACCTGTATTTGCATAATGAAAGTTTATGACAAACTCTGATATCATCCTTTTCTCAAAAACTTTACCATGTGAATCTTGAATAGTCATCCACGATGACTAAAATGTATTTCTTCCCATTAACAACTGGAACTCTCATTGGAACCACAACAGATTCCCATGTGAAGGGTTATAAGAACTTCCATATTTTGTTTTCAGATGTTTGGTTGAGTGGAGAACTTCTTGCATTTTCCAGTTAACAGGCTTGAGCAAAATGACTTTTTCAAACTTCATCAATCTTTGGTAAACCTCTAACCAGATCTTTTCGAGCAAGATCATTGATTGTGTCGAAGTTTAAATGGTTTAAACGATGATGCCACAACCATGATTTGTACTTGTAAGCTTTGGAAACAACATCATATTGGAGAAGACTTTCATCATATACATCAAGTCGATATCGTGTACAAATTGGTGCGACGACTACCTTTAAGTAAGTCTGCACCATTAATATCACGAACAAAGCAAGAATGTTTTCTGAAGGCAACTTCAAGATCAGAATCACAAAATTGCCCTACAGAGAATAGAATGTGTCCAAGTCCCTCAACATAGTATACTCTGGAGATCACACTGTCACCAATAACATAATCTCCATAACCCATGATAGCTCCGAAGTGATCATTATCCCAAAATCTGACTGACGATGACCCGATAAACTTTTCCACAAAGTTCTTGAGCTTTGAACGATTCCCCGTCATATGTTTTGAACAGCCTGAGTCTAGATATCAAAGGATGACCTGTACGACCTGCATTTGAAAATAGTCGAGTGTGGAGAGTTTGGAATTTCAGTTCCCCAATTTTTGTTGGGGTCCTGGTGGTTAGCAGTTATGATAGAACATTGCACAGAAAGCTTAGTTAAAGGGCACAGTTCGCCTAAGGCAAATTTCTTTCCTGTGGATCCATTGAAACCACGAATTAAGTTTTTCCTAAGTCGACTTTCTTTCCTGTGATCTCCATTATAACCAACATTAGAAAAATAGTTTTTTCCCCGTATGCTTTCCAAACCTGGTGCTTGGGTCTTGTTCAAACTGTTATCAGAGCAGGTTTGCCTTTTGGTTTCTAGAACTGCTTCCTTTATTCAAGATAATTTTTAACATTGGGGGGAGCATTCATAAAATTCAAGATATTTAACAAAACACACATGTTCATGACTTGCAAAGAGTTTTAAAACATTTGTACAATTTTGGCACACAGATTTCAGAATTCGAATTAATTACAACACGCTTAGAGCTAATGCTAGAATCAACCCGATTCACTTTTGTCCATACTGACTTATTTGTCCTAGGGTGGTCTTCTACTTTCCTTCTTATTCTCAATTCTATCAGTCAGGGATCTATTTTTTGATGTTGTATAGCTTCGAGCTTTTGATCCGTCTTGCTTTAGTGGAAGTTTTACTACTCTTGTAGAATGAATCACAATGGACATTAGTCTGTTAAACTTTTCTTGGTGCACTTCGTGTTTCTGTGTGTTACTAGATGAAGTTCCTGGTTTATCATTAAAAGTTACTTGCTTTTTCCTAGTTACAGGGGTAGAGGGAGCCTTGTTATCTCTTTCATTGAAACTTTTTGGGCAAGTGCCAATCACATATTCTAGCAATTCCTGAGATAGCTTAGTGTATTGACAAGCATAGTTAAGTGCATTATCCAGTGGTTTAACTACTCTAGCTTCCTCTACAATCTCCCTAAAAACTGTTTTTACACTCTCCTTAAGATGTTGATATAGGTTAAATGAGCACTCCTATTGTTCTTAAGGGGATGCGGGATGGGTTTAACATCAATGGCATACATGCCAGGCGCAAGAACTTTTGTTTTGACAGAACTTCTAGTGGCAACTTTCAAATTGCCTTCTAATTGAGCCTTTAGATCCTCAATCTGTGTTAACAAGGAAGATGTCTGTTCATTAGTGCTAGCACGCGTGATCTTAATAGACTCAAACAATTCCTTGTAATGCTGCTTCACCTTTTTTCTATTACTGCTCTAAAACCGTTCATTTTGTTTCAGAAGATCATTGACATCATTAGCATAATAAGGTTCACCATTCTGTCATTCACATTAGAGACTAAACTTTCAATCTCTAATCACGTTGTCTTTTTCATGAATCTGAAGTTCGAGATACTTGATCTTAAAGAATGAGTTTAAAATCAGGAGTTCCTGTGATGTTTGTGATTTGTATTATTAAAACTTTCTTGAAGATGTGATAGTTAATTGCAAATTTAGGTAGTCCCTTCAAGTTTTTAAATATGTTTTGACTCATTATGAACTCTAGACACCTCATGCATCAAGACTAGACAAACATGATTTTTCCACATCATACAACAGTTGATTCGACAAACAATTAGGCAATCAATTCTCATTTTCAATGAGAAGGTTTTTCTTTACAATTTCCAGCCACATTGCTTGTCTAACAGTTAATTCTGGTTCCACTTCGTCATTCATTTGATCAAAAATTTCTCCATTCTTAACTTCTTTAAATAGGGCCGTTTGAACTCCTGCAAGTGTTTCTTTAGAGTTTTTGAAAAATGGAATAACTTCAGTGAGGTAACATCTTTTTGTTTGCTCAAAACCTCTTTCCCCTTCTGTAACACCTGTTGGGGTGATTCTCTTTTTGCAAGTTTTTTCAAATTCCGTAAAAAGTTGTGTGAGTACATAAAGATTAATCTTCACTTGACTTTTAGTTGGAAGAACTCTGGGGACAAGCTTGACAGGAGTATTGGGTGGATACACTGTCAATGCTGAAAGTGGTTTTGGAACTGAGGTCTCAGCCTTTTTCCTGTCATTTTCATCTATGGACCAAAATATTTGTTCTGGGGTCAGATTTCTTTGTGGAGCAAAGGTTGCAAGAAGGTTCTCTTTCGAGTAATCGGGGGGGGGGGGGGCAATCCTAACTTTATTTTCCACACATAGAGGGCTTTGCATTTTCTCCATCATTCTTTTCCTAGTTATCTCAGCCATATCACGAGTGTCCTCTGAGTCATGCACAACAGGACGTGCATGATTGGACATGACTAATACATGACCATTATAGAGGGCTGGTTGAACTTGCTTTGCACGGGTGAGACATAAGGGATTTTTGTAGCCTATCGCTACCTTGTTCTTTTCATCATAAAACGATTTTGGTTTACATATCATGTGAACCGTTTGTACAGATTGATCTTGTTTGTATAATCTATCTTCAACCTTTTCTTTTAGCCTTTTAATGTCTAAAAACTCTTCAAGGAATTTGTCTTCTTTTTGTTTAAAATCCTTTTTCAAAATGATCGCTTCTTCCCTTACTATCTTATGATGGTTAAGAGTAGAACAAAGTTGCAATTGTGCAGAATGAAGTTCCGATTTTAAAGAAGTTTCTTTTCGATTTCGGTCAGAGATAATTATTCTCATTTGTTCATCAATCTTTCGTTCTCTATCAGTTAATTCAAACTTAGCCCGTTGTTCATACACCCCGACCAGTTCCTTATATCTCGCAAGTTCAGAAGTCAATGTGTCATTAACTACTTTAACCTGCTTATTTGCTGACCTACTTTGTACACCTTTTTTCCCTTTTCATTCATATTCATCGAGAATTTGACATCAATGCATCATTTCGTACAGACGATACATTACTTTGGTACATACTTGTTCTTCGTTTCTTCCACATACAGATCATACGGAATAAATTTACTATCACTTGTAAGTCAACATCAGGAAGTCAACAACGTAGTTGTGTTGTACATCGTTTTGCATCTTGTGTACTTCATGATACTCATCCATATGATCTATCATATTATCTACAAAGGTATCATGATCTTATACCTCAAACGGAGTATTCGAGTCATATGATGGCCCAGCTTCTTCAGATGTAAGATTTGCCATAACATGTGTCTTTGTGGTGGTAGCCTAATCCACATCCAGATCGATGCATCGTCATTGATCAAGCTTCAATAGACAAGGTCCACATTGAGTGGCCAAATTCATCCCACATCGTCATCAAAATTGGTGACATGTTTCACCTGCAAGAAACAACCCCAAACCCTCCCTGCTCTTTCATCAGTACAACACCATTCTCATGAGCATTTCATAAGCAGCAACTTGGTCTTTTGAAGTAGTCTGAATCCTGAGGACACTTTGGTTGTGGACATTCTCGTGCTTATGTGCCCGAGTTCCTTTGCAGTTGTAGCACATAATGGGTTTAGCTTGACCCAGATTCACATTGCCATCTCTGTTCTAACCTCCAGCATTCCCAGTTACAACATTTCCTCTTGCAGTGTTCCTCTGAAATGGTCTTCCTTGATTATTCGCATTGTATTTACCTACCTCGAACATCCTGAACAACAACCCAGCCGTCTAGAAACTATAGCTATGTTCCTCTTGCTTTAAGGAAGTTCTGAGTTGATTGTCTTTTTGAGGAAGGTGTGGCATTGAATGATTGGTTGAGGAGGCCAAGTGTGTTGGTTAGGCATATCGATCAAGTTATCAGTTTACGTGGCTTTGCCTGAGTCCAGTTGAAAAGTTATCAGAATAGATGGTTGAATTGAGGATTGTGGAGAATCAGAAAGATTGTTTGGATACTTTCTGAACTGAGGCATAAGTACACTGCAGTGCCAAATGATTCAATTAGTTGTTAAATGAACCTTTCCATCACAACATTTGTTCTCATAAACATACAAACACCTCATAGGTTGCTTTAAGTAATCATAGCAACTGATCAAAGTTAACTCTTTCAAACCACTGTTGAAGTTTAACTTCAGTTATGAATCTGTCCATCTGGAAACATGTTGCGTGTACAAATATAAGAGTTAAGCCTGCATACAAGACATTGGTCATCTTGATGTTTCTCTTTCATTATATGACTAGTAGTATAACCCAAACATAGTATACATGAAGGGTTCTCCTTTGGATTTGGCAGAAGTGTATTCAATCGTAAAATTAATATTCTCTCTCGGTCATCCATTGTTAACTCAGAGCCTTCCATATCATCTTCACATTAGTCCCAAATATCCATTGGCCTCAGTAAAGTGGTTGATGAGTGTGTAGATGTCTTTTGGTATACCTTGAAGTAAGATATTCGTAGCACGAATGTCAGCTTTATACACTGTCCTTTTGTTCAGCTGAAAGGTCGGCCAAAGACCTCTACCCTTCTGGACCTAGATGAAGTTGCACCCACACCTCATTCAGTAAGGTATCTCTCATTGTTTCCCGATTTGAAATGGACCTTTCAGTAATTGATTTCATTACATTCCTCTCATTATTTTACCCAGATCAAACATACAGACGAATCCGTTTTGCCATGATTACAAAGTCTGTTTTATCAAGCATTGGTGGGCGGGTATCGGAACCGGCATACTGGATATCTTCGACATATTAGACATCTTGATGTATTGGTTATAAATGCAATTAACGTTCACGGGATTTTACAAGTCTAAGATTTAAACCGATAATGAAGTTTACCGATTTATACAAAATCAATAGAAAAACCGTAAATGAAAAATTGGTTGTGGTATTTGGTTTGTTGATTTGTTTGAAATTTGGCGCAGTTGGATTATGAAAAAAAATAACTTTTACCCTATTATCAAAATCTAAATTTGGTGTAAAAATAAGCTAAAAAGGCTAATGAAAAAAATATATTTTACTTAATTTTTCCCGCCAAAAAGTGTCGCTAAAAAAGGTTTCGCCGAATAAATTTTTACCCCAATACCAAAATTTGAATTTGATGTAAAAATAAATTAAAAAGACTATAGAAAAAAGATTACAAAATACTTAATTTTTTCGCCAAAAAGTGTCGCTAAAAGGGGTGTCGTCTGGATATACTTTTTTTTTTAAATCAAACCGCTGCGTTTATGAAATCAACCAAACTGCCTCCTATTGATTGAGAAACCAGCTGCCATAACAGGGCCAACTACCGCAAGAACTTACTAGGCAAACCGGCCGTTATGGTTTTTGAAGTAACACGCTCTGCCTTATTTTGTAACTCGCTGGATCAATAAAATAATCAACTCGCCGTGAGCAACTCGCTGCCAATAAACTAAGCAACTCGCCGTGAGCAACTCGCTGCCTATAATCTTAGCAACTCGCCGTGTGTTTTAGCAACTCGCCGTGAGCAACTCGCTGCCTATAATCTTAGCAACTCGCCGTACCTTTTACCAACTCGCCGGCTAGAAAACAATATAATAACCAACTCTCCACGATGAACACTAGCTCGATTTAAGCAACATCAATCCATTTGAGCCTTTTGACCACGAAACAAAGCTAAAACATGTAACACAATGATGGTGTATGAAGATTAACCTTCCAATATCATGTGTTTCTTCCTGGATCAAAAGATACGAAGCAACTCTCCACGAAGAACACCAAAATAATTCGAACCTTATAAGCTTTGTTTTCGATCTTGAGGCTTGAGAATCACTTGTAATAGCAACAATACTTCTTCCTTAGCATTTATAGCATGAATAACCACAAGATTAACCAACAAAGTAAGCCCGAATAATCTTTTTGAGCCGTGGGCTTTTCTAAACAAAATAAGCCATGAAATTTAGCTTATTTAACCACACAAATCAATCACGAATCCAACTAGGCTCTGATACCAATTATAGGATCGTTTAATTCATAACACGGGTGATGATTCTTGTTATTGGGCTAGTTTCTAGAGAGAGAAACACATAGAGAGATTTTCTAGAGAGAGAAAGTATATGTGTTAAAGTGAAAATGATTATTGACTAGCTTGCCTCTTCCAAAGTTGGAAGAGGCTTATATAGTTTTTACAAAATACCGGGTATTAGTACCCGGCTTAAAACCGAAAGACATACGATTAACTATTAAACTATGAACTATTATAAACAATAAATATACGGGGTGACCGAGTCTTTTACTCATATCTAACAGTATAGTATTCAGTTGATTTATTCATTGCAGACCAATAGTACACTAATTTAAGTCATGATACATCCTAGTGCGACCTAAGTAAGTTGAATACTTACATCCTTTAGCCTCGTCCGATTTTAATCATCGAACATTACAGATATCAGAAACTAGACTCTGTCCTTGAACATTTATGACATTATATAGGCATACCCACGCGACTACACCTTCTCCTTTGATGTGTTCACTATTAAGAGGCTTTCTTCATAACGCGTTTATATCAACCATGAATCTTGTAATGATATTTTTCTAAAAATACCTACTCTAATAGATTGAATATCCTGGTCAAACCTAGCAAAAATTTATGTATATTAAGAAGTGTCGAAACATCGAATTTTGTTGAATAAAGTTATCAGCGTCTTGTTTAGAACTGGTTTATTAAAATCTTAGATTCTTTCTTAGTCACACTAACTCAAATCGAATCCCGGGACGTGATTCCTTTAAGGGGGAGGTAATGTCACACCCGGCAATTTTCGGAATTTTTAAATTTCTATTTTACCCTTTGACTTTTTGGTTCCGACTTGACTTTTTGACTTTTTGATCTTTTAAGGTCACCTACAAACGATTACCGCGTAGCCGGTAAATTTTTGAAACGTATTTAAATAATAAATAATAAATCATAATAATTATTATTATCTCTCATTAACAATTTATTTTTCGAATTTAATTGACCTGAAAACGAGAAAAATATATGTTATTCTTAAGTTAACTTATCAAAAACGACCCGCCAAAATGATTTATTAATTATGGGGTATACTAGCGTTTGACATAAAACGATATTTCGGACAACTTTTCAGTTTTACCCGAGACCTGAAACCAAGCAGAAAATGACTAAAATACCCTCGCAAAATTTTAGAAACGAGAACAACGCGTACCGACACAAAAATAATTAAATTATATTTAATTATCACTTTTTATAAAATAAAAATATTTAATAAATAATTTATCATATTATTCAGAAACGTTTGTTAAAAACGAGAATGTTCAAGTTAGAGTTTTATTTTACGGACAAAGCTTATCCGTGATACCCGATGACTACCCAATAAATAACAAACATTTTAAATAAATTTTATAAATCATTTATGAAATACTAGTCGGGTAAATACTCACTTTCAAGCAAAACATTTTTTTTTATTTTATTTTAAACGCAATGGTATGAATTTCGAGTCATTGATCAATTGTAATCTAGCCTAAACAAGTGCCGAGCCTTAAGAATACCAAAAATTATACCAATTCTTGTACATTCATATAAATGACCGAATTTCTTACAACACCAACACAACAAATTAAATCAACAACTCTCCACTAAACCTTAAACTAATATATCCTTTAACCATTGTATAAACCTAAAAGTATGTATAACTTAGCAAGCTTCAAAACTCTTACATTTTGTCATCCCTAGCATGCCATACTCGGCAAGAAACAAGGAAAAGCAAAAAAAGGACAAGCATGCCTTTGTTACATCTAAATCCATCACATCCTATGTTGTCTTCCTAGACTTTTGTTTAATATAAACACCTTACTATTCTTTCCTTTATAAGCTACTACATCTCACACTCTTCATTCACCATCAAATATCACAAGTAAAACTCTCCCTCTCTCTGAAGAACATACGGCTAGGAATCCTAACACAAAAAAAAACTAAAATAAAGAACCTTAAAAAGTTCTTGAGAAGAAAATAGAAGAAAGCACAATCCAAGTTTATATCACAACACTACTCAAACTATAATTTTATGTTCTGCTTCGTGATGTTGTACTCATGGTCATTCACAGTCTTGGGTTCCTTCACGACGGTAACGACTAGAATCGAGTTAGGTTCACCGGTATGCTCTAATCCAGAATTCATTCACAAAGATAAGAGAAAGTTTACCAAGGTTAGCAGAATCCACGTTTTGGGTACGATCAACCATCGTTGGAATTTAAAATGACGTTCATGTTCGAGTTGTTTGTTATCGTCTTCGCGACCATGCATAGTTTTGAGTTCACATTGCTCATTTAAGTTAGAACTTCACGGTTGAGAAAGCACGATAATCACAAAACGATAACAAGGATAATTATGGAAAGATAGAAATATGGATCATTGTTCATTATCCAATATTTGTGATGGGAGTCCTTACAACCATCTGATTCGGTGATCAATGCTGCATGTTGTCTCTCTGCTTCACGTACACAACTTTATACTAACAAAAATTAAGTTGCGATTCAGAGGCCATTATTTCAATGCTTAAAACTGGTGTTTTGATTATTATATTTTTATGCTTGCGTATCTAACAAGCAATGGGTGTAGGATTCAGATGGCACCCCTCACACTTAACTCACTGATATGAAAGTAAACTCAATACTTTTATATATGAAAATGTAAGTTACAGAGAAGTACACTTATAATATGAAACATACTACCTATTTATAGACTAGGTGCTAGCAAAGTAAAGTACACAAAACTAGGATGAAATGGAACGTGGGTATACTGCCCATGACTCCTAAAGAATAGGTAGCCCAAGAACCAACTTACTCCATCTATTTCTCCAACGTGCATAAGCACATCCTTTGAATCAGTCACACTTTTACCAAGTCCTTTACTATTATTCATAATGTAAGCATGCATAAACGTGAACCATAAACGATTAACCCAACATTCACCCCCTTAATCGTTTGTTCGATTCTTCATCACAACATCGTCCAAGACCTTTCCCGGACACCAGACCTCTTCCCCGGTCACGTCCAAAGTCTTTTCTTTCGAACCATCTCCACTCTCGACTTTTCCCGGACACCCCGACCACCACCGGTCATGTCCAAAGTCATCTCGGTTCAACCCGAATCAAATCGACCACACTTGCAACATGTCACATGGCATCATGCTGGAAACGTTCACTAACATCACGACTTTTACCGGATCAACGACCTCACCTCGGCCACATCCAAAGCCACCCGATTGAACTCCAACGCCATAATGTCACACCGTGTTCTTCTCCAATCTCTTCTTATCTTGACAGCCTGTACCTTTTCCCGATCAAAACTTGTTCCAAGAGGCCTCTCCACCGACCAAGAAAACAAAGCCACCCGCTTATAACGTTTTCTTTCA
>BQNB010075105.1:8344-31578 GCA_026074375.1 Tanacetum coccineum | reverse complement strand
AATCATGGCATGTACTGTGGCTAAAAATGATCTTCCAAAAATAATGGGAATTCTATGGTCCTCTTCTATATCAATTATTACAAAGTCGACAGGGAAAACGAATTTGTCAATCTTTACCATGACATTTTCCGCAATTCCTTTTGGAAATTAAGTGGTTTTATTTGCAAGTTCGATACACATCCGTGTAAGTTTTAAATCACCTAGGTTGAGTCGTAGAAACATCGAGTATGGCATAAGGCTTATGCTAGATCCTAAATTAGCCAAGTCTTTCGTAATTCCACTTTGTCCTATTATACAGGGTATAGTGAATCCTCCTGAGTCCTTTTCTTTAGGAGGGACTTTGTTCAGAACGACTGCGGAGCATTGTTCATTTAATATAATTTTAGATGCTTCGCTTCTCTTTCCCTTTCTTGAAAGAAGATCCTTCATAAACTTTGCGTATTTGGGCATTTGTTCAAGGGCTTCTAAAAAGGGGATATTGATGTGAAGTTGCTGGAGGTTTCTTAGGAATTTTTGGAACTGTTCTTTCTCCTTCTCTTTTTTAATCGTCTAGGAAAAGGGATAGTTTAACACCCCTAATTTAAATCAAGATTCGGGACCAACAAATGGGGTGTTAATAATAAGTACAACAGTTAATAAGTTATAAGGAACGACTCGAAAAGAGACGTTATAAAATGTAACCCATTCCAAAAGAAAGTTCAGAGTGCAAGCGTTGCCCCAACATAAAGACTAACAAAGTACAAGTATTCAACAAAATATAAAATATTGTTTCTGAGGAATGGAAACCATGTGATTTAACAAAAATCATTTTTAAGCGCAACTTCCTCATCGTCCCAAGTTCCAAGTCCTTAGCTTTGATTTCCTGAGATAAACATGCTAAAAAGTCAATGAAACGTTGAGTGAAATTCATAGGTTTATATAAGCATAAAGATTTAGAACACAAATATTTAAATCATTAAAAACTTGTGTATCAAATAAGTTTTAATTAATAATGCATTGAGCTCGTGACATCCGACCCCTTTGACGAGAGTAAATTAAGTTTGCCCTAATAGGTTAGGTATTATTGCTATATACCTATTACTTCTCAGAATAATATATCCATTGTAAGTGGGTGTTCCAAAAGGATACAAACCCCGGACGGGGAGTCACCCCATAGGCCTATTTATTTTACTAGCATCCACCAATCATAGGTAGTTAATGGTTCACGATATTAGGGTCTTTAGCAATAGGTTCTCAAGCATTAATCATACATTTAGGTCCAGCATACGGAAAAACAATTTGTGTTCAATTTCATAAAAACAAGCATGTATCTCCCTCGCGGATTTTTAAGAAAACAATTAAAGTAGTAAAGGCGAGGTTGTAAACTCATCGTGAGTAGAAGATCAGATAAGAAATCAACGAGATAGAAGACTCCAACAATTAGCCGAGACCTATAAAGCAAGTCGTGACTTAGAATTATAAATGAAATCATTATAGTAAAAATAGTTATACAATACTAGTCAAAAATCCGAAACATGAACGACATTGCACCAAGACTTAACCAAAGTGTTTTTATCTCTGGGTTGAGGAACCTCAGTGTCTTTCCTCTGTTTCCTTCTTGGTTGTTTCTTCTGAGGCTGTGATGTAGATGGTTGAATAATAGTGGGTGTGTGTGTTAAGGATCAGTTGGTATTTCTGAACCCTCATCTAATTCTTCAGGAGCTTGAACCATCATAGTCTGAAATAAAGGGGTAACTCTCCCAGAAAAACCTTTTCCTTCTCTCTTCATATTAGCAAAGACCTTCTTAGTGTGAGAAGGTTCAATTGAACCATGCTTACCATCACGGGAAATGAGTTTTCTATAACCATACTTCAAAAAGGAAAAGTGGATGAATATTCATCGCTTACGGTTTTGGCCATAAATCCTATTCTATAATAGATATTAAGTTGAATCCAAAAAGAGATGAAAGCTCTAGGTTGGTATAGTGTTTAACCAAGTTTTAAAACCTAGTTTTCTTGTACAAGAACTAGAGCCAAAAAACACTGTTTCACCCAACAGCCGCTCCAGATTTGACCTTCTTCCGTAAAAAGGCCATATCTCCTTCATCCGGAATCGATACAAAACCGTCCAATTCGCCACATGAAGCTTAAGACTATACCTATTCAACCATGTCTTTTAATCACAGTCCCTAAGCCAAAAAAATTTAGAAAATTCCACGTTTTGCTACTGACCTGAAACTGCCTTTTAATCCTACCTCTAATTCATTCCAAAACTCATCAAGATCCTCAATTAGTCATATGCAATGCCAAATCACATTGCTCCATAACATATCTACAGACATAAACATCTCGTTGCATAATTAAAAACATGGCCAATACACACCAAAGCTCATCGCATGCTCTCAAAAGAACTAAGATCAAACACAAGCACATTCAGAAAAATTAATCAATAAGTTAGCGTTTTTGGAGATAACTTACAACACAAAATGGAAGAAGAAAATGGTCTAACACAACTCCTATGTGGTGTTGTGTTGGCTGTCGAAACACACAAGAGCATGCCAAACCCAAAATAAACTTTTACTTCACCCAATCTTGCAATAACACTTAAAATCAACCCTAGTAATCTCTTTTATACCTAAAATCAATGAAAACCCTCTAAATCAAGATTTAAGAAATTTTGTGCATGTTGTTTAAAGTGGAAAAGGAAGGATATTGGTTAATGTAGGTATAGTTTGGAGTGTATTAGGAGTAGTATGGTGGAGTTTGAGTGGTTATTAGTGCGGTGGTTTTAGTTTTGTTTGCCGTTGAACAAAGAGAAGAGGAGGGGGGGTGGGGGGGGAGTTCGATGGTTTATCTCCTCTCTATTTTAATGTTTGTATTAAGTGTGTGGTGTTGTACTTGATTTTGTTTATAAGAAAACAAGGGGGAAAGGGCTTTGGATCCGGTTTTAAATTAAAACAAAGAGGGAGGGTGGGCTTGGGTTGATAAAAAAATAACAATGGTGAGGGTTTTTTGGGTGTGGGCAGCCGACCCAATGGGAAAAAAGAGGGGGGTTTGCGACTAATTTTGTTAGATATTATACATGTTTTAAATCCCGAGCCCAATAACTAAACTTAGTCCGATGCTAATATAAAAACACAATTTTTCTCAACTCCGGTAAACATAAATAAAGATGAGAAACTAATAAAAGTAAAACTAAATAAGCTCTCATGGCTAAATTATAACTTTCGTTGATTTCTCGATCGATAAAACAGATAAATTAAATTGTTGGATTCGTGAGGGTTTCTAAAATCGACGATTTTAATAAAAATCGATTAAGATAATAATATGAATTATTTAAAATTTAGAGATTATTTGTAAATTGAGATTAAGTAGTGACCTTAAATACGGTGTTTTACAATATGATGGGAAATGACGACAGGGACCCCTCCCCCTCGCGGTCAGAGCACTCCTTCTCCTCCCACCCATTTGTTAATTCATTATTAAATGATATTCCTCGAGTCTTTTCAAACCCACCCAATATTGATCTTAACATGGAACCATTTTACTGTCGTCAAACTGAAATTCTAAACCGTCATGACTAATTAAGAGATGAGCAACGAGGTGGAATAAGGTCAATCGATAAGGGCATCAAAAACTTGTGGAGAAAAATGAAGAAATAAGCAATTTGGAAAATTGCTATAAGACAATATATCTATATTTACTACCTAGTTATATCATTGGTATTTATCTTTAATACCTCTACTTTGGTATTCTAACTTATGATGTTTGGTAGAATTTTTAGTACTTAGTTTGGGCAACGTAACTTGCCTTGGATAATCGTTTCATTTTATTATCCTAAACCTTGCTTGCATGCACTTTGATACACTATGGTTATTTCTGTGATATTATGCATGCTTGATTATTTCTTAGTCAATATGCCTAAGTTTGCTTCTCTAATAGAACTTAGGATAGCTAGCCTTGTGAATTTGATTATTAGGAAGTATTAGATGATTCTTGAGGTAATTGATTCGGTTGCAAAAGAACTTCTTGGATAGCATGATTTTGTATAGGTGTCAGGTCTGGGAAAACAAGGAATAAACTTTTTGTTGGTTTCCAAAAAACAGCCCCCAAAAATATTGGGCGGCCCCCCATATATATCTAGGACCGCCTATATATTTATAGGACCGCCATTAGGATCACGAGAATTTTACTATGTCTCTCCTGATTTTCTATGCAGTTGACTATCCACTCTATAACTCAGCTACTTTCCTGCATTTTGCTAAACACTTCTTGGAATCATATAATCACCTTCCCATGCCTTACTTCTTTAATCCACTACCTCCAAATTAAATAAGTCTTCATCCTCACCATCTTTATCATCTTCACGCTCATCTTCTTCACCTTTTTTCTACTTCCATGGATTCCACCCAAGCTTCTTCTTCTAACCCTTCTAAGAAAATCAAACTAACAATCATTCCACCTAGACAACTCTTTGTGAACATATCTAGTGATGAAGATGACACTACCACACCATCTCCCATAACAAAATTCTCCTCTCCATCTCCACCAAATGCACCATTAAAAACTCCATCAACCAAAGATACATCTTCTACCTTTGGCACTACCTCTTTCTCATTTGAGTCAAAACCTCAATATTCACCTCCTTCCTCAAATGACACACCATCTCCTGAACCATCAAATCCCTTTCTTAATGATATCATGGATGCACCTCCAAGACCTTTAAACCCAATTCCACTCTAAAGTCATCCTTCCTTAGATATTACTCTGTCCTTGTCACTAATCACTCTTCTTGATCACATTCTTGATACTCCTTCACCACCTTCACCACAACCACCACCTTAACCACCTCTCATGGGACACCCTATTTAATTTAACTACCATGACTAACATGGCTCAACTTGTCTTTGTTGTTTTCACAACTAAAACCTCTTCTTTACTCTTAGGGATGAGATGAACTTAATGTTTGCTCACCATGAATATCTTTTTACCTCCGCCATTGCCTCACCATCTCCACCTCATCCTTAAAACATTTTCAGTATTTCTAAATAATAAGTTACCCAAACCTTTTGCTCAAAGCAACTATCTATGACTCAAGAATCATCTAGGATCTATGAAGTATTAATATTATTAGGGTACTAGTGTTTAATCTTAGTATATTATGTATGAAAGAATTATATTATCACGCACATAAGCTTATGTTCCGTATGAGTGTTTTGTTATGTGAGTATGAATTTTATATATTATGAATGAATGGTATCTTATTGTTATGAGGATATGTGTGTGCATTATGATCTTATATGGATTCTTCTTTTCGTTCTTACATAGCCAATATATATATATATATACTTATATATATTATATATATAATATATATATTTTATATTATAGTATATATATGTTCGTATCATGCTCTTGTTAGAAATGTTCTCTTGGCACCTTGTATTTCTAACTTAGGTTTGTAGAAAAAATATCGTTAAAAAATCGATCCCTTGGTGCCCAAACGAGGGGAGTAAGCATCAAGGGGAAGTCTTGGCATCGTCGAGTTATTTCTCTCTACACCTCGACGATTGACCTTTTTGGATTCAATAAAAAGGGGGAGAAATGGATTAAAACTCATTAATAACTTGAAAAATTTATTTATATTTAAAACAATTTTTAGTTTGTCATCATAAAAAAAGGGAGATTGTTAATACAAATAATGCTTAAAAACGTCATTTTATATTTTTTGACTTCTCAACGTTTTGAAGAGGACAAATAGTAAAAACATTCACAATAAAAATAAATGTTTACATGTTATTAATCGTAAACTTTCATTTTGACATATATCACTTAAGGTATGGATAACCAAATCATTAAACTTAATTAGTGATCAAGAAAATATTTTTTCTTTTTAATCCATCACTTTTCTACAAAACTATATTTTTACATAATTACATAAAATAGTTTTGTTAAATAAAAATAATGTTTTATTTAAAAACATAAAATTTGAAATTCAAAATTCCCCCCGAAACAAAATAAAACTCACCAGGATAAACCTTCCTCACAAAAGGACAAAAATCGAAGCGTCAGTCTAGGGTGTGCAGTTTTATATACCTAAAATATATCACAATATAATATAAACCTAAGAGCAATTAAGAAAATTACCAAGTTACCCTCGGTAAAATTCACTCTCAAAAATATATATAATATAATATATAATATGTATATTAAACCGGGCAAATATGATCACCCGGGTCGTTTCCCCAACGACTAGTGCAATTGAAACTTCGATTAAGCTTGGATTATGATTTGAATAAGCAAATAAAAGATTTGATGATCTATATCTACCAAATAAAAGCAATAATAAAAAAAATTTAACCAATTAAAGCAATTAAACATTTAAAAAGGAAATCGGGGAAACCAATAAAGCAGACCATTTAAACAAGTAAATCAAAATTAGTCCTAAAAGGCAAAACTAATTTTCTAAACCTAGAATTAAACAAAAGAAAATTTTAGGAAAAAAGAAAAATATTTTTTTTTTGTTTATTTTTGAAATTTTTATGAATTAGAACTAATTAAATCCTACAAATATAAAAATATAAAAATATGAAAATAATTGAAAATATATTTTTATAAAATAAATCTAAGCTAAAAAGAAAATTTTAGAAAAAAGATATTACTATTTTTGGCCTTTTAGTTTCTAAAATATGATTTTTTTAAGATTTAGACTAATTAAAAACTTAAAAATTTAAAAATACTAAAAATATTAATCTAAAAAATTTTATTTAAAATTATACACTATAAAAAGAAAAAGTGCATAAATCTATAAAAATTAAAAGCCCTAATTTTTCACTTTAAATAAAAGCTTAATTAAATTAATGAAAAACTAACCTAATTTTTTTTAATAACAAAAAAATAAAATGAAATCTGCAACTGACTAACTGTTTAAAGGACAGGGACCTAATAGAACAAAAACCACTGACAAAACTAAAACTTGAAAATTACACTTGATCCCTGAGGCCCAACCCCGATTACACACTAAGCCCAATAAGCACTTAGGATTTAAAAACAGCTTATTACTAAAACTTTATAAAGAGCAAAGTTGAAGAACAGCTTAAGGCAAGTAACTTTAATGAAAACACTTATAGCTTAAAACCACAAATAAGCTTCAAAAAGAGCTTATGAAGTTCTGACCTCAGAAACGATGAGGGCTTGACTATGGTTTTACTTTTTAAGCTCTAAAAACGCTTATGTTAAGCTTTCAAAATAAAAAGGAAAGGAATTCTAAAAAGCTTATATGATGCTTAAGCTAATTCAAAAAAGAAACTAGAGCTAGAAATCCTCTTAAGCTACTGAAATTAAGCATGAATTAAGCAAACTCAAGAAATAAGCAAAATAACACAAAATCCAAATAAGCTAAAAACTTTAAAAAGCTAAACTGGACTCTAAAATTTAGGTTATTAAACTACTGATAAATCTTTCCTTATAAGCTATAAAATCTAAAATCATAAGCTTAAATTAACAAATTTAAAAATTCTAAAATTCTAGTACTATTTTTGGACTTTTTGGCAGTTTAGTACTTTTTCAAAACAACTTTGTACTATAATAAACTTAATTGGAAATGAAAAATAAGCCCTAATCTATATTAAGCTATGTCTAAACTATACTAAAAATTAGACTCCTAATTCCTACAAGAGATGGCTTATAATTAACGATTGAAATCAGCTTTAAATACTCAGCTAATGTAGGTATTAATTTCAATATGTACTGACTGTTTTTTTAGTGATTTTTTAAAACTAACTTAAGCAAGAAAATAAAGCTTACAAATTGAGACTAAGCTCGAAATCTATATTAGCTATAAACTAGACTATATCTACTTAAATTTTAAAGCTAAATCCTAAATGCCCTTAGTTAAATAGCAAGCAAAATGTACAGCCAAGTACTAACTTATCCGTTTGGTACTGATGTACTTGAATTAAAGCAAAAACAATTGTGCAAGGTGTTACCTTTAAGGTAATACATGCACTTGGGACAACACTTCCCTTAGAGTGTACAAATACAATTCAAGGAAAATCAAAGGCTCAAAGACCTTGAATTAAGCTGAAACAATCAAAGCTCAAACTAAAAACTCCCCTGGTGCTAGATTCAACATAATAAGCCATAATGTTGCAAATTTAGCATCTAACCTCTGAAATCTTTTGGAACTTAATATCTTAGAAAATCAACTGATTAAAGTGTTTGCCAAATCAAATTGACTTATTATGGTCAAATATGATAAACAAACACTCTTTCATCACTTATGACAGATTTGATTAAGTACTAATTTTGAAACTAACAAAAAGCTATGAAACCAGATAACTAGGAGCTTTTAACAACTAATTTAAGCAAAATTAAACTACTGAATTGAGCTAGAATGCAAGATCTAAGAATCTATTCTAATATTTTTGGTTTTTTATGAGTTTTATGACAAATATATGAAAACAAAGATCTACACTATCAAAAGCAAAAATAGATGAACATCTAAGATTATTAAGCTAAACTAAACACAAATAAGTACTAATAAGCAAAAAGAATAAGCAAATAAATAATAAGCAAATAAGCTATAACTAAGCAGTTTAAACTGAAATTAGAGAAAAAGGAAAAAGAGAAATACTTACTTGATCCTTTAGCTAAACAAAAGGTCTCAATTAAGAGCATCTACAAGCTCTCCTGCTTATTAATAAGGTAGGAGTTAAGTTATTTGCGTCCTCCATTGCAACCAATTCCTTTGCATTTTCTACAATTCAAATTTGCAAGGTATTAGGTATTATTAAGTGATTTAAGATATTAAGGTAAGATTAGTTCAAATAACTCATAATAAGCCTTTATAGACTATTAGAGCTAAATTGAGCTTATGAGAGCTTATTGACTTTTAGCTTAACAAGGAAAGGTGAATGAGATTTAAGTAAACAAAGGAGCTTAAAAGAGATTAAAAACTTCTAAATTCATTAATAGAAAACTGGATTACAACTTTTTAAAAGGAAATTACAAGATTTAAAACAAAATTAAGCTAAGAGTAAATTTAAGCTAAAAACTAGTCCTACAAGCTACACCCGATGTGCTGTGCAATATGCCCTGGTGTGTGAAGAGGTGTGTCTATTCTATAGCCATTTGGTGAAGCTTCCAGACCCTCTTGCCTTGCTCTCCAATCTTTCAATCTCATCCCTTGAATCTTCTAATCATTTCCAAATGATTAATAGCCGTTTGATCAAATTGTGTGCACTTGAGGATTGCCAGCATGTCATTCTTTGATGTGACATGTTGTGCTAGTTCTGTGAGAGGATCTAGTGCAAAAACCCACACCCCTTTTTGTTTTCACCATTGATGGCGTGGCCTTTGAGTGTGAAAGAGCTAATGAATCTCTTGATTTGACTATCTTGACCCTGCCATTGTACTTGAGCTTACTTGAATAGACCATTTAACCCTTTAATTGACGTTTGCCCTTTGTTTTGACCATGGTAAATGGGGAAGAAGATGGGTGAATAGTGCCCTGTTCTTGGCGCGTTTTTTAACTGTCAAAAAGGGTAACTCATTTTTAAACTTTGGCCAATTGCTATTTTCAGTCCCTCTCTTTTGTTAGCACAAATGTAGTGTAAAACTACTTTTCACAAATGCAACTTTAGTCCCTGTGGTTTTATTAAAAGGGTAATGGGCTAGGGACATGGGCTTAAGGTTTGGGCCTTGGGTTTAATAGGATCCGGGTAAGGTTATTCAAGGTATTTCAGGCCCAATAAGGTTTTAAGGGCCCAATAAGAGGTGAGGGGTCATTTTTGGACATTTATGAAACTTGAGGGATTAAAATGGTAAAATTGGGATTTTGTCTTTTTATGGTTTGACCAATGTTGACCATAGTTTGACTTTCTTGACCTTTCTGACTTCGGCTTTGAATTCTTGCATACTCTTCCGTTCTCGTGTCCGTGCTTGCCCGTTTTTGACTATTTTCTTGTGATTTTTGATATATCCGTACCTGCATACACAAAACACAAATACAAGCATATTTTTGCCATTTTTGGTCTGTTTTGGGTTTATTTGGGTTATTTAGGTTACAAATGGATATGTGTATTCTACACTTATCAAAATTCCCCAAACTAAACGATTGTGTGTCCTCACGCAATATCACATGCCTTATAACCAAATACCTCGAAAATTTCCCAAACTAAACCTTTGAAAAGTAGCAAAGATTTTTGTTGAGAGAGTTAAGAGATCACAAGTTATAAAACACCCGATTTCCCATTTTCAAAGATTTTTCTCTTTTTTATGTTTTGCTCTTGATAATAACTACCTACTACAGCTATTTGTGTGATATATAATGTATTTGTTTCATTACTCATTGCGTACTTTTTAGGTCATAGAACAAAAATGCAACAATTAAGTGTCTAAAAGATAACTTCATCATCCCCGATTTTTCACTTTTCCCATGCTAAGCTTAAAAACAAGATCATTGTCAATTACAAGTCATGACACTAACACTACTCATAAATACTAAATGTGTACTTACTTTTCCTCCCGTAAATCCTACTTTTGTATCTCAAGATTTTACTTAAGTCATATACCCGAAGGCTCTTTAAGACTTTTGTTTTGATACTTATTAATTCCAAAAATAAAGCGTAACGGTTAAGAACGCAATAATTAGCTCCTAGCCCTTTTCAAAAGATCAAATGTCATCAAGATTAAAGTCCACATCGAGGCAACCAAAATTTGGCTTTTATTAGGCTACTTAAGCATCGGACACCATTCATTGTATATTACCCTAGGCTCTTTAAGATTTGAATGACAATCTTCTTTGCACCACATACCTTAGGCTCTTTAAGCACAAGTAAGAGAAAAAATTAAGCAATATTATTTAACCTCAGTCTTTAGGAAGGCATTTACAACATCGGCCAACGCCTCCGACAAAGATGTAGCAAACATATTTCAAACTTCGGTAACTTCCTCGACTTTTTAGAAGGCTGTTACCACATATGTAAATCGGTTGTGAGCGAAAGCATACATCAATCTTTTATCAGTCTCGGATTATTAATGATTCTACGTAATCCCATATACCTTAAGGCTCTTTAAGGAATAAGAAAAATATTTCTTATGTAGAACATATAATATGCCAAATTAAAGAATTTCCTGTGTTGGTACTCATCCAATCACAATAGGAAACTAAAGAAACTTCTATTTGCTAATTATTAACCAAAAAAACCATACACTCTATTTATTTAAAAATTCTAAATATAGATGTTGAAACAAGCTAATGGTGAGAAAAAAACCGCCAATTAACACTTATGAGCTTGAAAGACAAACAACTATTCTGCGTTTAATATCTATGACTTATAATTAACGCTATCATTCTCATTCTTCGCAATTTAAAATTTTTAAGATAAGAATTCGCGAACACTTGCCATATAAAATCCAAGCTCTCGGCATATTTAAAATTCTGCTTGAGATTAGCACAGTCTCATTTTACTATATGATTCAAGGTCTAGCATGTTTAAAGTCTGCATGTGTCTAGCCACAAAACTATCATCATTAATTGTTAAGGGAGGAAAGCTAGAAACTCTACACGTTCGATCGTGAGCCAAAAAATTTTTTCTTATTCTTACCAACGAAAAACCTACATTCGTGTCTTAACACTTATTATTATTATTATTATTTATTTATTTTTAATTTTTTTATATATATATATGACTAAAAATTTAAAATTTTTGCTATTTTTGTGGGAAAAAACCGGATACGTCGAGAACCCAAACATAAGCAAGCAACATTCAAATCGATAGATCCCTTTCCTAAACAAAATGACACTTGTCCTCAAAGTTTAAAGTCGGGAGGTCTCTACGAAAATCTAAAAGCCGTTTATGAATTATGCAAAGAATAATCGTTAATCGATAAATGATGAAAGGTATCAGATCTCCCAAAACTAATTTCACACAAAGGTATGAGAAGCTCGAGAGTAGAACGGCCCCCCCCCCCCCCCCCCCCCCCCCGGCCCCATATCGGATCTCCCCAAACTAATTTCACACAAAGGATGAGAAGCTCGAGTAGAACGGGACAAATCAACCAGACACGAGAGGCTTCAAAGAATTTGTTGGGTTGATCCTACAAAAATCACAACAAACAAGCAACAAACATCGAGAAATCGGAAAGAGAACAAGCCTCTCTCAACACAACACATTAGATAAGAAAATAGAATCACCGAGTCGCAAGCTCGACTCGATCCCTGAATTTAGTTGTCCTTAGGGAAAGTCTGGAGGTCCGGGATAACCAATGGTGGTGTATCCCCTCCATAGTAGTGCTTAAGACGGTGGCAATTGACTTTGAAATTCGAACCATCGGCATGAGACAACTTGGCAGTGCCATAAGGATAAACTTCGGTGATTGTGAAAGGTCCGGACCATCGGGATTTGAGCTTTCCGGAGAAAATCTTTAATCGGGAGTTGAAAAGCAAGACTTGATCACCAACATTGAAGATTCGGTTCTTTATCTTGGAATCGTGTAGTTTCTTTGTCTTCTCCTTGTAGATTAGCGAATTCTCGTAAGCTTGATCATGAAGCTCGCTAAGTTCATTGAGTTGGAGCTTTCGATGATCGCCCGCGGTCTTTAAATCGAAGTTGGCATGCTTAAGAGCCCAATATGCTTTGTGTTCTAATTCGACGGGTAAGTGACACGCTTTTCCATAGACTAACTTGTACGGAGTGCATCCAATTGGAGTCTTGTAAGCGGTTCTAAAAGCCCATAATGCATCATCTAACTTGTCTGACCATGAGGCACGGTTTTCTCCTACCGTCCTCTCTAAAATTCTTTTGAGACCTCGATTCGTGACTTCAACTTGACCACTCGTTTGAGGGTGGTAAGCGGTAGAAAGACGATGTGTGACACCATATTTAGACATAACTTTATCAAATTTGTCATTACAAAAATGGGTCCCACGATCGCTTATGATCGCTCTCGGAGCACCGAATCGGGAGAAAAGGGATTTTAAGAACTTAACAACTACTCTAGCATCGTTGGTGGGGAGCGCTTTCGCTTCAACCCATTTGGAAAGATAATCGACGGCTACCAGAATATATTTGTTTCCTCTAGACGATGGAAAAGGTCCCATAAAATCAATACCCCATACATCAAAAATTTCACAAACTTGGATTGCATTTTGAGGCATTGATCAGCTCTGACTACACCTTAAAATATATATAATATAATGAAATATCAAATATATAGTAAGAATAGTCTAAAAGCTATAAAATGGTAGAGCAATAAAACCGGCATCAAAAATCTTCTTGCGTTAAAGGAGTGCTTCCATAGTGTCCCCTGACTGGTGGGTCCACTATGACAATCTTTGAGAATTTCAAAAGCTTCTTTGCCATCACACACCTTCCGGATTATTTGAAACGCACAATCTTTAAAAGAAAAGGGTCATCCCAAAAATAATGTTTTACATCTTTAAAGAACTTGTTTTTTCTCTTAGAGTTGACATTCCTTTTAATGAATTTCCCACGCGTGGTATAGCAAAGTCGGCAAACCACGGGATACTTGGTCTTTGAAAAAAAAGTTTTAACGCACTTAAAGTTCTAAAGAAAATCTCGAAAACCTCTTTTGGATCAAAAGTATTTTTCGAAGGGGATTTTATTTTAGTTTTTTTCAAGACGCGAGTAGTTGATCAGCTTCATAGTTATTCAGCTCCCTAAGTATCGATAACCTTAAAATCAAATTCCTAAGAAGTAAGACCCATCGAAGGCAATCTTACTTTGGCGTCTTTTTTTGTTGAAAAGGTTTTCAATAGCGAATGAACCGTATAAACAACACTCTTGATATGATTAATAAGAATCGAAACTTCTCGAAAGCATAAGACAACTGCAAGCAACACCTTCTCGTGAATGTTGTGTAAATAGTCTCAGTTTCAATCATCCTTTTGAGCAGCGTAATGAATTGTCGGAAATGCTTCACAATTCTTTGCCCTAGTACCGCACCAATGCATAATCACTGATAATTGCATCGCAACATGATTTCAAAGGTTTGTCCCAATTTGAGAATGAAATAAGAGCTTCGGTTAATTTCTTTTTCAATATTTAAAGGCTAGAAACAATCTTCTGAAAAAATGAAAGGAGTGTTTATTATCTCTAAGAAGATGTCATGGGTCGAGAGACTTTTGAAACGTCTTTGATAAATCTTCGAAAGATTCCCGCATTGCCGAGAAAACTTCGAATTCCTTTGACGGATGTTGGTGAGAAAGCTTAGAAAATGAACATCATCGCCCACTTTGGCTTAAACGACTTCAATTCCTTTTCTAGAGATCTTATGTCCTAAAACAATGCCTTCTTTAACCATGAAATGGCTCTTTTCCCAATTTAGTGCTAATTTGGTGTCTTCACACCTTTTAAGCATTCTATCTAAATTGGCAAGACACGAGGAAAAAGAATCTCCAAAAACTGAAAAATCGTCCATAAAAACCTCCATTGTTTTCTCTATCATATCGTGAAAAATGGCCATCATACAACGTTGGATAAAGAGTCTCCGGGAGCATGCAAAAACCGACTGTCATACTACGTTACGCGAGTAATTTCCGTAATGGCCACTGAAGTAGTTTTTTCTTGATCTTTAGGTTCAATGGGGATTTGAAAATACCCTGAAAAACCATCTAAGAAACAATAAAACTCATTACCGGCTAATCGCTCTAACATTTGGTCCATGAATGGTAACGGAAAATGGTCTTTACAAGTTGCTTCGTTTAACTTTCGATAATCGATACAAACTCTCCATCCCGTGACTAATCTTATTAGGCACCATCTCATTTTCCTTCATATAGTGACAACGGTCAAACCACCTTTTTTTGGAACAACAATGGACCTGGAACTAACCCCTGGACTATCCGAACTGGATAAATCATCCCGCTACAAGAAGTTTTTCTACTACCTTCTTAATGACTCCATGATTTTTAGGGTTAACCCATCCTTTGATGTTGGACTGAAGTTGGTAATCATTACTAAAAGGAATTTGTGTGAGCAAAATTCTAGATCTATGCCTTTGATATAAGAAAGATTCCAAGCCAATTACTTGTTTTCTCTTTTTTTCAAAACACTTAATGAGTGAGTTTTTTCTATCTAGGTCAAATCTTTTGAAATAATGACTGGAATTTATGTTATTTTCCTCTAAGAACGCATAATTCGAGATGCGGAGGTAACTTCTTTAAGCTCGACTTCGTGAATTTCATCTTTGGGTTCAATGAAGATTCTTTTGGTTCAAACAACTATGAGAACTTTTGAATTCCGGGTAAGTAATCTCCATGGTTTGGTGAAGGTTAACGGATCATTGTTGAGAATGCCTCGAGAATGAGAATGTCACCCTCGGATCATAGTACGTATCATGAAACTGTGAAACTGGTTCATCCATCGATTGCTATGAAAGCAGCTGCTTCCTCAAAGATTAGAAAAATCACCTTCATCAAACTGAGTAAGTGTTTGGAGATGAAGTATAAACAATCGGATCGAAAGTGCGGAGAAGGATTGTAGTATGCAACTGAATCGGAAAATCCAAGACTTCTTGTGAAGTACCTCACAAGTAACACGATTAATCAACCTTCTCAAACGATTCGAATTGTTGTAAGAAATGGAAAGGTGCATCACCACATTTACAAGGTTAACATTGATCATCATTCCTAAGATAATCTCTCCTTCTAAACATCGATTAAAGCATGACCGTCCTAAGAAATGGTCGCCCAAGTATCAATGGTACTCGAGGATCGGCTATAAAATCTAGAACAACAAAGTCGGCGGGAAAGTAAAATTTCCCTACTTTGACAAAAACATTTTCAGCAAACACCGTTTGTTTGGAAATGTCGGAATTCGGCTATTCTAAAAAATTTTTGTTTTCGTTAGGCCTGAGAGTTGTAAATTTTTCCAGATGGATAAAGGCATAGATTGATACAATAGCACTAAATCAGCAAGGGCTAAGTAACTATCAAACTCTGAAAAATCACAAGGGATTGAAAATCGACCGGGGTCACCTAGCTTTTCTGGAAGCTTTTTAAGTACAACCGCACTACAATTTTCATTCAACGGCGTTTTGGTTAACTCAATCAACTTGTCTTTGTTGTTTAGCATCTTTTTGAACATCGGAGCAAACTTTGGCATATGAATGAGAGCATCCGCGAAACTTAGCTCAAAGTGAAGATTACGGAAGATTTCCATAAACTTTGAAGCTAGGATATCATCCTTTTCACGAATCTTCTCTTTGTTGAGTCTCGATGGGTAAGGCAAATTAGGTTTGGCTTTGTTAGCAACGAAAGAAGGCTCTTTGATTGGCTCTTTGTCTTTGGTTTGTTCATGAACCAATGGAGGAGGTTGGATGTCTTTGGTGCTTGGTAGCTCCGTATCCTTTGTCACCTCACTTTCCTTTTCCACCACCGGCGGTGAAATCGGAGGTCCATCGTATGAAACACCACTACGAGTTGTAATTGCCTTGGCTTCATTCCTTGGGTTTGGAATGGTATTGCTTGGTAAAGAACTTGAATTTGAAGCTTGGCCTGGAATTGCTAAATCCAATCAACTTGGTGCAAAGGCTTGTAAACATACTTGTTACATTGCCATTAGATTTTTGCAAACCTTGATTTTGATTTTGCACATTCTTTAATACTGCATCGTTTGCTTTGACGTAGCTTTCAAAATCTGTTTTCAAAACACTATTTGTTGGAGGTTGGTAAGGTAAAACTTGATTGATTGGTGGTTGGTTTGTTGGTGTTTGGTATGGTGAAGATTGATAAACTTGATTCTGGTTGTTTGAAGGTTTTGATAAAGTTTCTCCACATTTTGGTTGAATTAAATTGGTTCCTTGATAACGGTTTTGGTTTGTTTTTGGACATGTCGTTGATTGAACCCGGTGGCTTAATTTGACTTGCCAATTGGAAGTGGTTTCGTTTGGAGAAAATTTTCAACAGCTGCGGTTTGTTGAAATTGCTGATATTGTCATGAAAAACCGGGAAATCTTTTCCACCGTCGAATTAACGACAAAGGTTAAAATGGTGTTTTGATCCAACAAGTGACACAAAAAAAACTTCCTCACTGGTTTGACTGGTGCAGGAGATATTAACAACTAAGCTTTCAACTGCTTCATCATTTGTTCATCTTGATAGTCTTCTTATCCAATACAGAGAGAAGCGGCTATTTGTTGCATATCGAAAGAATTATTAGAAGATGAAGAATTAGAAAGAGGAGCATCCGTACTCACTCTTGAATCATTAGCACGACTTCTAGAGTAACGAACTTTTGACTTGCTTTCAATAATCGCTAAACCTTCTTGAGCATCTGTCCAAAAAATGCCAACCTGCTGCAGAATCTAAGGCATCTTGATCGTTTGAATTCAAAGAATTGTAAAAAGTATCGAGTTGGTGAAGTTCCGAGAAACCATGGTGAAGACATTGACGAAGGAGTCCTTTAAAACGTTCCCAATGCATCATTAAAGGCTTCGTTTGTTATTTGGTAAAAAGTAATGAACTCATACCGATAGTTTAAGTGGTTTTGAGGGTGAAGTATTGGTTGTTATAAATTTTTAAACAAGGGTCGTCCCATGTGAGATGATCTAGAGGTTACCTTGTCCTACGCAATCTCGGGCTTCAAACCGTCTAGAGAAAAAGGAAAAAGCAAAAGCTTATCGAAGTGTTCGACTTCGGGATTCTAAACGTTTGAAGTGACCTTATTAAAGAATGAAGTGATTGTGTGGATCTTGCTACCCGTGAACTTATTACTTTGCACAAGATTGATACGGTTGCTTAAGGCCTCGAAATTGTTAGCATTGATTGAGATGAATAACTATAGCATCTTCATACTCCTCGATGGGTGCTTGTAACATTTTGGGTGGGGGGGGGGGGGGGTGTGGGGGGGGGGGGGGCCATTGTTCGTTTGCCGGCCATTAAGGAACAAAAGTTTTGTTCAACAATTGGTTCAACCGGAAGATGTTGTCGACGTCTTCGAGAATGCGAACGAGTGCGCATAAAAGAAAAACAAACAAATTAAAAAGCAAAACTTTACACTAATTTTTTTTTTTTTTTTTCAATAAACTATAACGGTTACACTAAAGGAGACTAAACCAAATAATCACTAACTCCACGGTACTCTTGAAAATGCTTTTCAATGGTGAGCCCGTCATGGTAGTTGACACAAAAGGCAAGTGTTAAATCTTAGATTGCGATATTGGTAACAATTGCAAGTTCACCCGAAATTGAAATTATAAATATCTCATAGAAGATATTATTTGATTGTTGTTTCCGAATTACCAACTTTGTTTATTTATTTCTTTTTAAATGATAATTTTTTAACGTTTTGATTTTTATATTTTTTTTTATCTTTACTTATCTAAAAAAAAAGGAAAATAAATTTTTATTTACTTTTTATATTTTTTGATTTTTTTTATATTTTTTGAGATATAAAACAATAATTGAAACTTTCTAAATCGAAAGGACTTCAAACCAATCAACAAACAAAAACAGTAGGAAACGTAGACAACTAGTCTCCGTCCAAGCGCGCCAAAAACTGATTGCAAGTTTTGTACACGTAAAATATATCACAAAATAATATAATCCTAAGAGTAATTAGGAAGATTACCAAGTTACCCTTGATAAAATTCACTCTCAAAAATATATATAATATAATATATAATACGTATATCAAACCGGGTAAGTAATGATCAACCCGGGACTTTACCCCAAATACTAGTGAAATTGAAACCACTTTTTAACTTTCGTATCTGATTGAAGAATGAACAAAAGATATTTGAATAACTATTACTACTAATCAAGAAGCAACAAATAATGACAATTAAGCAAATAAACTAATTTTAAATCCCTAAAATGTAAACTAAAATTTCACTAAATAAAGAAAAGTTGCCGAAAATTATTAAAAATAAAAGCCCTATTTTTTATCTTTTTATAAAAGTTTAATTGAACTAATCAAAACTTAACCCTAATTATTAATTAAAACTTAATAAACTAATTTAAACTTAACAATGGACAATGATGCAAAAAGGGAAAAGGACTAATGTTGAAAGCACTTTCTTGACCAACACAAATAAAGTGTGGGTAACTAACTGCAAACAACTAAACTCGAAAAGTTACACTTTCTACCTTAGAATCTACCCCGATAAGCAAGCTAAGTCCCTAAATAACAGTTTGAAAATTGAAAGTGCTTAAAAAAATTGAAAAACTCATAAGGAACCAAGTTGTAAAGGAAGACAGGGTGAACAATTTTAAACAAAAGCGCTATAATATGAAACTCAAAGATAACTCTAAAAGCCTTATTGAATAAGCTGTTACAGAAGAGAGGTTTAACATGGTTTTAGAAAATAAGCTATAAAAAATCTCAAAACTAGTTCAAATGAAAAATGAAAGAATTCTAAAGAGATTATGATATGCTTTAATCTATAAATAAAAAGAAAATTAAAAAGCTAAGCTACTTTTATACTACTGAAATCGATCATAAAATAACAACTCAGGAAATAAGCAAATAACTTTCATAAATCCAATTGAGCAAAGACTAAAATAAGCTAAACTAGACTCTGAAACTTAAAGATTATAAAAAAGACTTATAATCTAACTAATTAAGCTAGAAAATATAGAACCATTAGCAAAATTAATCAAATTTAAAATCCCAAAGATTTCTAAGTACTGTTTTTGGCTTTTACCTTTTTGACAGCAAAACATAAGCTAAGAAATAAGCTAGAAAATGAAATAAAGAATGAACTATATTAAGCTATATAAAAACCAAAGTTCAACAAAGTTTTATAACTAAATCCTAAATTATTTATCTAACTGAGGCTGAGAAACACAGCATACTAAACTGAAGTTAGTACTGTTACGTGTATAAAGTACAGCAGTACTTTCAAGAGAAAGTAAACTGCTAGTGTAACTATGACTTTTTTTATTTTTTTTATTATTTTGAAAACAACAATAAGCAATGAAATAAGCTAGAAATGACAACTAAAACTAACTTAATAATAAGCAAAAGCTAAAACTTAATCCCCCTACGAAAATTAAAGCTACAGTATTAACATTGTGAATAGCAGTACTACTTTGGAAGTATTACTGGTAGTGTAAAGGCTCAGCAAATTAAGACTTAAGTTTAATACTGCTAGTGCAAATTTAGAGTGCACTACACCAAACACTACTTAACCATCATGACAGAGTTGAGAAAAGCTTTTAAAGAGAAATCTAATGAACAAATCCTAAATACCAGATAAAAACTAGCTTAAAACAAACTTAGCAAACATGATTGAACAACTGAACAAGCCTTAATCTAAGATCTAAACTATTTAAACTAATATTTTTGGATTTTATGAGTTTTTATGACAGAAATTGATAACTAAAGATCTATATAAATAAATTAAGGCAAAAACAAATTAAAACATATAACAAAATTGCACTAGAAGAGAAATTTGTGAAACACTAACAATCAAATAGAATAATCAAATAACAGATCTAAACATGCTCTAAGCAATAATATCAAATAATTAACTAGAATTTAAAGGAAACTGAAAGAGAAACTTACAAACTCCTCTAGCTAAACAAGAGGACCAATTAAGGCAGCTACAAGCTCTCTAGCTTATGAATAAGCTAGAGTATAAGTCCTTGGGATCTCTTCCAAGGTAAGATCCCCTTCCAAAAACTTAGATCCAATAAGATCCATGTAAGTTTTAAACTAATTAAAGGTTTAGATAAGGTTAATACTGAATTCAAACAGCTCTATTTCAGCTTATAGACTGAAAGAGCTTATGAGTAGCTTATTGAAACAATATGACTTATTAAGAGAGCTTAAAGGTTGAAAATAAGAAGAGCTTATGACAAATTAAAACTGAACTTCATTAATTGAAAACTGAATTACATTACTAGAAAAGGAGATTACAAGAACATTTAAGTAAAAATACGAATTTAAAAATTATATAAAAACTAGAATCGACTACTAAAAACTAGATTAAAAAGAAAAAAAATTCAAGACGCTTTGTGTGTGTGAGAATGAGGTCTTTTTATAGTGCCCAGCTGAAGCTTCTACCCAAGAGAATATGATCTCTGGTTAATGAGGATAGAACAATACTTTCTCATGACTGATTACTCCCTCTGGGAAGTAATTATGAATGGTAACAAAGTGCTGAAGAGAACTGTTAGAGAAACTGAGCAGGAATATGAACCTACTATTGCAGAAGAAAAGCAGGACAGAAGGAATGAGATGAAAGCTAGAGGAACTTTGTTGATGGCACTCCCAAATAAGGATCAACTGAAGTTCCATTCATATAAAGATGCAAAACTGCTAATGGAAGCCATAGAGAAGAGGTATGGAGGAAAAAAGGAATCTAAGAAAGTTCAGAGGACACTACTCAAGCAACAATATGAGAACTTTGCAGGATCAAGTTCAGAAACAATGGATCAAACTTTTGATAGGATGCAAAAACTTATTAGTCAGTTAGAGATTCAAGGTGAAGTTATTACACAAGAGGACATGAACTTAAAACTGTTGAGAAGTCTTCCATCTGAATGGAAGACTCATGCTTTGATATGGAGGAACAAAGAGGAAATAGAGACCGTCAGTTTGGATGACTTGTACAACAACTTAAAGATATATGAACATGAACTTACAGGATCATCAAGTATAAGCCAAAATCCATAAAATGTGGCTTTTATGTCCTCCAACAGCACTAACAGCAATAGCAGCACAAATGAAGCAGATAACACTACTTATGGAGTTAATGCTGCTCATACTCAAAGTAATTATACATCTGGAGATAACCTTAGTGATGCTGTGATCTGTGCTTTCCTAGCTAGTCAGCCTAATTCTCCTCAACTTGCATGAGAGGATCTAGAACAAATTGATCCTGATGACCTAGAAGAAATGGATTTACAATGGGAAATGGCCATGCTGACAATTAGAGCTAGGAGAATCATCAAAAGGACAGACAGGAAGTTGGATGTAAATGGTCAAAGAGTTGGATTTGACAGGTCTAAAGTGGAGTGCTACAATTATCATAAAAATGGTCACTTTGCAAGAGAATGTAGAGCTCCTATAAATCAGGAAAACAGAGGAAGAGAGAATAGTAGAAGAACTGTGACAGTGGAAACTCCCACTGAAAATGCCTTGGTTGCTCAAGATGGAATTGGAGGGTATGATTGGAGCTACCAAGCTGAAGAAGAGCATCCTACAAACTATGCATTAATGGCATATACATCTTCAGGAAGTTCTTCCAGTTCAGATTCTGAGGTAGATTCTTGTTCTAAATCATGTGTAAAAGCTTATGCTACTCTCAAAGAACAATATGATAGTTTGTCTTCAGATTACAAAAAGTCTCAATTTAATTTAGTATCTTATAAAGCAGGTTTAGAATCAGTAGAAGCTAGACTAGCTCACTATAAGAAAAATGAGGCTGTGTTTGAAGAGAGCATTAATGTTTTAAACCTTGAAGTTAAACTAAGAGATAATGCTTTAGTTGAAAATAAAAAGAAATTGGAAAAAGGAAAAAAAGAGAGAGATGAGTTAAAACTAACATTAGAGAAGTTTCAAAATTCATCTAAATCTTTGAACAATTTGCTGGAAAGTCAAGTATGTGACAAGTTTAAAACAGGACTAGGATATAATGCAGCTTCTCCTGCAGTAGAAAGCTTTGTGAATTCATCTGAGATGTTAGAAAATCAGGAGTATAATAAGTCCAAATCTGATAAGGGATATCATGTAGTTCCCCCACATTATACAGGGAACTTCATTCTATTTAAACCTGATCTAACGCTTATGGATAAAATAGTTGAAAGTGAGAATATGGATGTTACTACTGTTGTCACACCTAGTAATGTTAAGAAAGTTGAGTCAAATCATGAGTCTGCTGATGTAAAAAATAATGCTGAAGCAGGAGAACCTAAAACTGTTAGGAAGAATAGCCCTCTAGTCATTGAGGATTGGAATTTTGATGATGATAGTGAGGTAGAATTTATACCTAATGTTGAGAATAAAACTGTTAGACCTAGCACTGAAAAGATAAAATTTATTATGTCTGCTAGGGAAATAGTAGAGAAGGTAAAAACACCTAAACAAAACAAACACTATCCTAGAGGGAACCAAAGAAATTGGAACAATCTTATGTCCCAAAGACTAGGAAGTGACTTTAAAATGATTAATAAAGCTTGTTAGGAATACAAAATTCCTGGAAAAGTCTCGCTCACTTCATAGATATCGGTAGATAGCTCGTCAAGTAATATTTGGAAACTTACATAGGTAACTAGTCTAAGG